>LUGF01041200.1:76339-87411 GCA_001625245.1 Calycopis cecrops | reverse complement strand
GGGGGGACACACTCATTTTTCCACTTAGGAAGCGTCTATCTTTCAAAAATGGTTTTAATAACCTTAATGTCATTTTTAAAGACCTATTCACAAACATCCCTCACATACAGGTTAGATGAAAAAAAATTTTTTTAGATTCAGTTCTATGTATGGAGTGCCCCCCTTTATTTCTTAATTTATTTATTTTTATTCAAAACTCTAATAGCGGTTTACAGAATATATCAACCTACAAAGTTTCAACTACGACGGCCCAATAGTTTCGGAAAAAAATGGCAGTGACATACGAACGGACAGACGGACGGACGGACAGGCATGACGAATCTATAAGGGTTTCGTTTTTTGCCATTTTGGCTACGGAACCCTAAAAATGGAATTTAAAAAAAAGTGAGATACTTTGATAGCTGTGCCATCGATTAAGTCCATTTTGCATCCCCCTTTATCTAAGCTGCGCTCAAAGAACTCTGTCGATAGGTTGTGGCTGTAGCTAGAGAGATAGTCCTATAAAATTATTTTCAAAGTATATATTATTTACAGTGTTACAAATTACAATTATCCCAAGTGTCTGTTACAACCAACCCTAGGGATAGAGATAGTTGTAACACATTTTACTTTCTTTGTTCAGACATTTAATTCAAAATGTGTTACATCTGTTGCAGAACTTCATTGCGTACTAAACGGATTAAGTTGATATTAAATTGCTCTCAAGGAATTAATCGTTCCTAAGGAACGAAACGTTGAAACACAATATCTCTTTAGATCTAACTCAATAAATTTAACAACCATTATCCTGAAGAGAAACTTATTTGAGTTATTTGTTAACTATGCAAACATACTTACAATATTTATTCAATTACGGTAAAATGAATAAGAAATCTGTAATATTTAAACAGAAAGCTGGGAATTGCGTTTCATCAGTCTATCCTATGGAAACCATAAATCCATTAAGTAAAAATTATTTAATGGATTGATGGTTTCCACAGGCTACAGTAAAAATATTGAACATACATTTACATATAAACGTTTTATTAGGTATTTGTCACACTCATAAAGTATACAGGGTTGATACAAGCGAGGGGCATTAAATTAAACTACATATACTAATGGTGCCTACAGTTAATCCATAACTATTAAAAAAAAGAATACGACAAGTATACGAAATTACTTTTTCAAATAAGTTAAATAGCGAAAATATGGAATCATACTTTATATCGATGCGTGCAGCGAACGGCAAACTCGTACGGGTTGAATGACCCCGGTCGGCCATACTCATACTATCTATACTATCAGCTGGCGTACAGCGTGTGCTAAGTAAGAATAAACTTTAAAAAAATCCTGTGTCTAAACTATTGCTCCGATTGGTCTAATTTTTGTTGTATAGCCTGGAAATTATCCACTAAATATGTGGTTTCATTAATGCCTCTCGCTTTTATCAACCTTGTATATCGGAAGGATACATTTGAAGGATGTAGCACCGTTAGTGATGATTTGTTGGACTTCATAAACCTTCTTCATAGCTTAACTTCACCTGCAGGTTTATTTTCGAATTTACTTTAGCTTTGACTATATTACATAATAGTTCTCTTTTTTTGATATTGAAACGAGCTTATGAACTGAGATTAATTTCGATGTTTTCACGCAGAATTAGATATATAACTTACAAGACTTACAAAAAATATCTATCTATCTATACATCTATATACACAACATCAACAAACATAACATCTGTATACTTAGCCAATGATCAGGGATGAGAACTTTACTTGTACTACCTAACACCCATAAATTTTTGGGTAAAAAATATTTTTTATAAATAATTGCACTAATATACAATATAGACTTGAAAAAAAAGTTGTATGCGGAAAAATCAATGGCTTCCTTAGGATAGACTTAACACACACAACACACAGCGGTAACATTTTTAACATATTTAAGAAAGCCTAACATAATGAATTGAGTCAGGGAGACAATCGTCCCCCGCCCCTCAACCCCACCTATGTAAGCGTTAAGACAATGAAGTAAAACCAGGACAACAGGCAGTAATAAATGAAGGCTATTTTTCACTTTTATTTCATGCCTATATTACTCGATGAAAATGGAAGCCATTTAATAGGGCGTTAGGTATGTCCAAAAGTGAAGTTTTGTACATAATATTATATTTTTATATTTGTTTGTTGTTTCTTATAGAAAATGCCCTTAAATAGTAACAATGAATATTAAAGTGCTTCAGTTATTAACAAAATCTTTCGATATATCAATATCTGTATATATTGTTTTAAGCTTTCACGATTTGCATTCATATTTATATACTGTAAACGGGACTTAATCGCGATATAAAATCGAAGTATTTACCTCGAAACTCGACGTTTCGGCCGTAATGCAACGGCTGACAGTATATAAATATCTGTATATTACAAAATTGTTGAGTCTCGGTGTTTATAGTTAAACTCCTCCTAGATCCAACCAACTTTTATAAAATTTTCAGTGTATTATCGATAGGTCAGAGCACAGGCCGTAAATTATATTAAACTGACGCGGGTGAAACCGCAGAACGATGCTAAAAATACGTTTTCGTCTTCTCTCAAGATATCTTCCGACTAATTCCACATATTATTTGACCGTGTTTAATGAAATCTCGCACATATTATGTAACTTAGTCCAATCCGAAATAGGTATTTGTTTAACCGGGTCCAAAGAGTCAATAACTACTACGCCGGGACATTTAGTCTTTATATCAATTTCTTTGTTACTATTGTACTAAATAGACATGTGACAATTTATTGTCATCTTTATCTCTAAATTGATTATTGTTACCATATTTCTACTCTATGTCGGTGGATGGAAAGGGGATAATGTATACACAAACGTAACTAAAAGAATATATTTCAGCAATTTTCATTCTTTTCCAATTAGCTTTTAATAAATCTCCCTGTAACTTTAATAATTTAATGTACCCGTGATAAGCAAGCGGGCTAGGCCCAGGAACTACAAATTTACCAATCATGTCTTAAATAAAAAAGTGATATCAATATCTTTCATCGCGAATATGTAATAGAGACGTAGGTTCATCCCTAGTGTTATGGCACATTAATTTATCATAATAATCACGGTATTCCACATCAGTCTCCATTATGAACTGAGCTGGAAACACAAATTGTGTGAAAGTGAAAGATAGGTGAAAGAAAAGGCGCAAATTACATCAAAAGCTCATCGAGTTGTACCTTACTTTTTATCCCTTAATATGATATATTGCCTAATTTAATTTGTTTATCTAAATATGGGTATTGCTTTATTGTAAATGTTCTTATTTTCTTACATAATAAACAAAATAAATATTCATTTGTAAATGTAATTATTATTTTAGTATTAATTTTGTATGTAGGTACCTATGTCAAGGAAGTTCTTTTTTTAAATTTATATTATTCAAATCATATAATAATAAATTAATTGTAATGTTCATGCTATTCATACTTCATAGTATAATATCTATTATATTATTATAATTAAACGAATTTATTATTATAAGTGAATAAATTTTATTATTTTTTTCACTTTTGCATTTTACGCTCTTGATTTAGGCATATTGTTAATTTATCTTTAGGTCATCCACGAGCCTATTGTAGAACCATCGTGTTATCGGTGATCGCCTGGGCATCCTCACCATATTCCTATCCCATATATAATAAACTCCAAAATTCAGTTGTCCTTTCTTATATGTGTTAGTAATCCGTAATCCTGATAACACCCTCGGTCATACAATGCACCGTAAGCGTACCCATACAGATACCTTAACGGCAAATCGAACCAACACCTGGATAAAAATTTCAAAATGTCAAGCAAGTTTTGAGGTGTGCCCCATTTGCATCACAGAGACCGATTGAAACCAGCCACTGTAATACTACCTACGAGCATAAAAGGGATCACATATCACTGATAAAATTAGCTATATTCTTAATCTAGCTTCGATACAAACTTACTTTAAGCAGCCAAAAAGGATTAAGCAGTATTCACCATCAGTGATATGGCATATCTCTGTACAAGACCCAGGAATATACAAGCTTGGTTGTGACTGTGTACTCTCTTAAACAGGACTTATACGACACGCCGATTTAGCTTATAGAAGAGGTACGAGTAACAAAAATGATTGAAATAAGCAGTCGCCAAAAAAAAATCTCTCTTTCACACACAGACTACACAATAATTGCATTGAAAAGTTCATGGTTATATTAGGATGGATATTTATTATTCGGATGAAACCGCAAGATACAGTTAATCTATACATATAGAATAAGAGATGGCAGTGATCGCCGTTATTGTGAGTAAATATTACCGATTCTCGATTTCTTATTTATTTTACCATAATTGAATACAAATAATATATATTGCAAACATGTTTGTATAGTTAACAAATAACTCAAGTTTGCTTTTCATAATAATGATTTGTTGTTTCAGAATAATATAAAGAAATATTGGGATTTAACTAGCATGTCCCGCGGTTATACTCGCGTAGAATTATTCTTCAGGGAACCCTCCATTATTGGTATAAAAAATATCTTATTTTGTTTCAGTTTGTAATCTATCATATTTTGCTAAATATTATCTAAATCCGATTTTGCGATTGCGCAGCAAGCAGATTTTGCGTGAAAAATAAAACTAATATATTCTTTACAATCTTTAACACTTATATTATTAGTAGAATGATATTATTGTTACGAGTATTATTTCATCCATTTTGAATAGGATAAAATATTAATAACAAGAAGTCATCGTCGCGTTGAAATGACTGGTCCGTAATACTTACAAGATGGAGTGTACTTAGTCGGAACCTTCAGTTAGCAACGTCCATGTCCAGACAGGCCATGAGTCGCACGAAACGTGACGTCACAATATCTGTCATTCATGCCGGTTTTTACCGAGTCTATTGCGGTGAAGCCGACTCGATTTAGAGTCTATGTATTGGTGTATTAGCACTACCTCACACAGCTACAGCATGGGTTTCTTTTCACGCCTAAAGGATTACAAAGAACACGTAAGAAAAGGGAACAATAGATTCAGATTATTGTTATTTCTAACATGTGAAATACAGTAATAAGTAGCCGATTATTTGCACTAAAAAGATTAAACCAAAGTAAATTCAGTACATGGACATATTCTGGTATCTGAGATGTTACACGAACCAAATCAAACTCTGATTTCAACGCATGTACTAAATGTCGTTCTAATTTACAATTTGATGTACATCTCATACCAAGCGGCTAAGATTATGGTTTATACTTGACAAATTAGAAATCGGTAGGAAGTGGAGTTAAGAGCAAGACGTAGTACAACGAAGTGTGTAGGTATATATGTGGCACTCTGTACATTCTACCCCGTTAGGGAAATGGTGTGAAAATCTGCTGTTATAATTATTATTGTAATATTTGTTTTTTTTTTTTATTTTTTTATCGAAGCTCGCTTAAGAATAAAGTCAATTTTATCAGTGACCCTTTTTATGTATGGTAGTTAATGCAGATAAGCTTTTCACGGTGACTAATTTTACTAGGTTTCTGCGACGCAGATGGGACAACCGCATCTTGTTCAGGAGAACTTTCTTGACATGTTGAAGTTCAGTATCCAGGTATTGCTGGTTACATTTGCTTCCTTCTCTCTGGAAGAAAGATTTACTTACGGTAGATAAATGATTCGGATGGTGGTGGTAATTGCCGTTAAGGTAACTATGAGTATTATATTTTTTGCTTTTGATACACTGTATCATAGATGGTGTTATAGCGATTAAGGATTACTTACACAGAGCCCTTTGACCTCTCAGTTGTAAAAAATATTTTTTTGTAGGAACAAATTCAAATTTACACATTCAGATAAGAGAGACTAACTTAGATCACTAATGAACTCAGGCAATTAGCATTTCAAACGTCCATTTTGCAAATCGTCCAACAATCCATTAATAAACTTCAGATTTATTGAAGGCATTAAAGTACCCTCAGTACACTTTTAAATATCTTACATTTTATATAAAGATGTTAAAAATTAACAGGAAATTTAGAGAAGATGTAATATAACAAGAACGGTACACTTCCAACAATTCAGTTATTATTAATGTCGTGCGCATCAAATTATCTTTTATTAAACGTATTTTTACCAAACATAAAAGTTATTCTATAGGAAATTTAGGATATTTATTTTCACAAAGGAGCAATCGTAATAAATTAAACAAAACTGAAACTGAAACCGAACAAAAACAACTTTTGAAATTTTCATTTGTTTGTTCACTCTGCTCTAACATTACCTAAATAAATAACCGACGGTTCTGTTACCATTATATAATACCACTTATTCATTATCTAGAAAATAATTTATAATAAATCATATTTCCATAACAATGCTTATGAATGAATAGCTGACGGAGAAAAAGTGCTCCTACAAATTAAGGTCAGTAAGAGATAGGTACATATAATTTTCACCAGTGCGAAGAATGAATGCTAATATTAAAAATGTCATATCGAGCTACTTAAGGGTCGTCACCGAATAAAAATAACATTGTCTGTACAAAAAATGTGAATAGTAGGTACTCATGTACATCTCTATTTATTATATAATATTTTTGTCTCACAATGTTAGTTACCATACTCCTCCGAAACGGCTTGACCGATTCTCATGGAATTTTATGTGCATATTGGGTGGGTCTGAAAATTGTCAACATCTATCATCACAATCTTACGCGGGTGAAAACGCGGAGCGCAGCTAGTAGTAATATAAATTTACGTTTTTATTGAATCTGTTATCTTTTTCCTCTAAGTGTGATTATATTTTGCGTTCAAATATTATAAAGTCTAAATGTATGTACAATGTATAATGATGACATCAAAACTACCGCTCCGATAGTGGGTTGGGGAGGAGCATCCTCTGATGACTTTTATCTGTAACGTTCCCTTGCGGTATCTATAATACGAATAGACTAAAATGATGGGTTCATTGTTATTTTTCTTTAAGATACCCGTTGAAATTTAAGGCAAAAGGCCTATTACAAATAGTCCTTACTTGTTTATCGATCAGATGCTATGCAGGTAAATAAGTATAGTTAAGTCGGTCGATAGGTTCTATCTCTTTATTGTGACGGTCCTGAGTCCTCCGAAATATAAACTCTAGTGATATTTTAGCCAATAACTTAGTAGTAAAGAACGTTGTCGAAGGCAACAAATGTAATTTAGTGAGTAAGGTGCAGGTGGCACGAGGCGCGCTGCGACCAAGTTTTATTGCGCACATATGAAACTGTTAACTAGCTGCTCCTAACTGGATTAGTATCTAACTTCCATTGAGGAAAATATTACGCCATGTAATATATACAAATTCGTATTATTTACCGATGTAGTTAACAAACACTTATACGTATAAATGTATATCTATATCTTGTAATATTTAGTAAGAGGTTCCATTAGGTAAGTACATCTAGCTTACACTATACCGCCATAAAGTGACAGATGTCGCGAGGAAGGCGATGCATCTTTACATACTTTAACCATTACACAATTAAAAAAAATGTTACTAAAAGATTTCATAACAAGATAATTCACGCACATCCCCGAAGTACGCCAAATTTTCTACACAGAACTTTTAGTTGAAGTCGTCCCTTAGTTGTGGTGCAAACATATAATTTATTTAGTTCGTAGGTACCTACGCTCTTTTGAGGAATTTGAGCAATGGTGTTTTGCGTAACCTGAACAAGGGGTATTCAACATTTTTGCTGTAGTAAATAATATATTATTTTATCTTCTCTTAAAAATGTTAATCTAAAAATAATCAAAAATTTAGATAAAATGAGCACGTCCGCTTAAGATAAAAAATTGACAATAAAGCTACTTGTTACTTGTGCCTCGGGCCGTTTTACGAAATCGACGCTATTGCGCTATTTTGCGTGTGGCTGGGTCTTTTCATCTTCTTTCACTTTCACATGTCATTTCCAGTCTAGCTCCATCAGGAAGGCCACCGATTTCTTGAGGTTGGCGCATGCCGTCTGGAGCGTTTCGGGGTTTCCTAGGTAGGACGTTCGTAGCTCTGCCACTCCCATTCACTCCGTGAGCACGTGAGCTGCTGTCTCCTCCGCCTCTAGGTATGCCCTGCATAGAGGACTGTCCGTGACACCTATAGTGAAAAGATGTTTATCTACACTTATGTTGTAACATTCTACTTATGCTTTCAATACTTGACTTATAATAACTACTATTATAGCTCAGACAACAAAAAACTCAATTTAAGCAATTTGACATGATGTTATAATATCCAAATCGATATCGTAAAATCACATTTTAACACTGTGTGAGAGCGAGAGAGAGAGAGTGAGTGGTGAGAGAGCTTTATGTCAAAATCCTTAACAGCGCGCGCTCGCTCCTGATTGGCCCTGCGCGCGCTGCAGCTGCGCTCTCATTGGTTAGATTTTAATGTCGTCGAGTTCGATGTGACGTAGGCATGAGTTAATTGTTTCGCAATATTTTATTAATTGATTAATTGCATTAGTGAAGATAAAGTAGTGTATGCAACTGCATATAACACGGGTATTAAAACACTCGTGTTACTATTTTGAAACTCGCGTTCGCTCGTTTCAAAAAATCACACTCGTGTTTTAATACCCTTCATTATATGACAGTTGCATAAACTACTATTATTATAGTGACCGTATCCTGTTATGCGTCTGTGATTAAACGTAGATCAGGTCGTTTTTGTTTGATCAGTTGATTTGAGAGTTTAGGATTGCCTTGCGGTATTCCTTTCCTTGACTGTGTGCAGTTGTCTCTGCCCGCCGTGATAAAGCTAACTACCCGTCGAAACAACAGCCAAAAGTCATATCACAAAAACTATATCCCCTGCTCACTTAGCGCGCTAATACAACGAACTCCCCGACAAATGATTGGGCCAGCTGGGACAATTTTAGTACGCAGCGTTGAAATAATACAGCGAAATTATTTTGCATTGCCCGTTGAAACGACGTAGGTTAGCTACCTAGGGAACGTAATATGTGGAATATGATACCGAGCGGTCGAAAGTCAGCGGTTATTACTGAACTAATTAAAACTATTTGAAATTTCAGTTAAAGCCAGAGCTTTGGTGATATTACTAGACACTTCTGTTAAATAAGCTCGGAAAGTCCTATAAAGCTCCTTTATGACAAGATACCTCGGGCTCCAGAGGACATTAGTGCTAAGCTCAGACTTATGTTTGGTACAACACATTTTGTTAATAATATCCTACGTCCTTTTCCCTCTCATTGTTCGGCACCCTCATGGGAGGAGACGAAGCAATACTTTTTAGAACTGATTTAAGTTTTAGCCTAATAACAACACATACAAGTCTATGAGGACGGCACGAGTTAGTTTTCCCAATTCCACAAGCTTCATAGCGATGTACGGAAAGAAAAGAATGCTGTAGTCATGTATGGTACCTCTCGTATGTAACCTATTCTTTAGAAATAAGTTCTAAGTAAGTAATATAATAAAAATCTTAAAAATGCAAAATTCCTTAAATTTATAAAACTTATTAAATATATTTCCGATGTCTAGTATCCGTAACCTTACTCCTCCGTACTAAACCGTAATAAGTCCACACATTATTATTATTATATAGCAAAAAAAAGGTTACGTATTTCTGGATTTACATTTCACGGGAACGTGAGGTTTACATTGAAGAGAAACAAAGTTAATAAAATTTTAATTATCTTAGCAGCGATGTGGTATTTTATTAAATCTTTGTAATTTCAGTAGAAAAATATATAACGCTTCCATATGTATGTATGTACACACTGATGGGGCACCATATCCCTAATACAAAGGTATAAATATATTTTAAGCTTATTTAATCACACCTAACTACTCTATAGTAGTAATAGTAAATAATATATAGTACGTATAATAATAATAGTACGGCTATCCATAGGAACATCCTTAGAGATAAGACATAATTATCATAACAATGTCGACATTCAGCAGCGTTCCCCATTATGGACTAAGGTCAAAAGACAAATTGTCTGGAATGAAAGGGAGGTGAATGAAAAGGTCTAAATTAAAGCGAGAAATCGTTAAAACGCTGCCTTTGTGGATTTGTCTATATGACAAAACCGTTAATTAATTTTGTTTATCAAAATTATTCATTATTAAAATATATTATGATTGTCATTAACAACAACGAACAAAATATAATTATAAAGAACAATAGCTGCGCCCTGCGGTTCCCCGCGTAAGTGGCGAAACCGTGAACAAATCGGGTTAACAAGTTGACTTTACAATTCCTTCTCAGATCCACAGATAGTCGATACACAGAAATAATCATAAAAAAATTTCAAGTGTGTGTTTGAAAAGCTGAGTGTGAAGTCTATCAGAATTATGGCATTTATTTATTTGTTCCTTTTTTATTTCAATGTAACTTTTTTCTTTGTACTAAATACATTCTATAGTACCTATTCGTATTGTTTAATTTTTCCTTACTAAGCGAAAGCGAAATGTAAGATATACAAATTAAATAAAAATAATATATTAGGTGAAACTAGGGAAACGAGAAGTACAAAATAAAATACACAGCAAGCAAACTAAAGATAACAATATAGGCGAAGAGCTTCAATGAAAGTTATCAGGGATATATTGGCAATTTTGTTTTGCAATAATACTCAATCAACAGTCTCGTATTCACAATGCCGAAGGAAACTTCCGGGCCAATCATAAAACAGCTTTCGGGGAAATTGGTTAACCATCATGGTAAGTATGAGACAATGGTACCAAAATAAATTTTTATCATTCTATCTCTATATCGACGCACGAAAGCGATCTTGTCATATCTCGAAAAATGCGTTAAATCTTTTTCGCATTTTTTCGATGTTAAACGTTTGAATTATATTTCTATTTTACTCTAACGTAGATAGGCAAGTGCAGCGGCTCATCAATATATCAACACAGACAAGCGATCTTCTCGTGTCCCGAAGAAATAAGTAAAATTCTTGTGTGACAATGTTAGTTACCATACTCCTCCGAAACGGCTAGACCGATTCTCATTAAATTTTGTGCGTATATTTTTTTTTTTTTTTTTTTTTTTTT
>LUGF01041200.1:65427-76329 GCA_001625245.1 Calycopis cecrops | reverse complement strand
TTTTGATGACTACCGACGCCCATAGACATCTGCATAAAGACTATACAGATGCGCTGCCCCCCTTTCTCCTCCCACCTCCATGGGCCACCGGCTACTTACACACCGCACGAAACGCGCGCACAGCTGTATATGGGGTATGTCTAAGAATCGGCCAACATCTATTTTTGATCTCGATATTTCCACGGGACCGAAACTTACGCGGGTCAAACCGCTGAGCGGAGCTAGTTGTGATATATAATTGTTATTTTAGCGAGAGGTACTGGTCAAGCCAGCTTAATTCGGTTGTAATCAAATGCTACTTCTTTCAACAAATTTGATTATATTACAACGTAATCAAAGTTAGTTCAGTTAATACATTAATTATTATAGAGTAACGGAGTAATAACACAAACTTGACATATTATGCGAGAATCCACTTAGTGTTATGGACGATCCAGACTTCGCCCAAGTCGTAAAACTTGGGTGAAATTAGTATGTAGAAGCATTAATATTCATTATTATTCAAAGTAGGTGAAGATTCTATTGCCAAGCAGTAGCCAACTAACATCTATTGTAACACTCTTAGCGTATCTATTTATACATATAGATAAAATACACCCGGCCCAATCTCTATAAGTACTACACCTACTGAAATGAAATTTCGCACCGATAATAATTTATCTTTGTCCAACTTAAAATATAGACTAAACATATTTCGTTTATTGTATGGGATATTTTTATTGTATAACACGCGTGGCCCCAATCAACTAGCTAATTATGTATATTTGTTTTGTATATTTTATTTGGAAGGGATACTGTACTTAATTATAAGACTGGTACGACCGTCAGAGAATATTATTCATAAATTACTCAATGTAATGTATCTCGGGAGGTATAACTTTCTAATTGTATCTTGTTTTGTCTCTTACTCATTCTGTAAATAATAATAAATTTAAAAAAACAAGCTAACGAATAAAACATGACAAGTCGAAAGTCAGCTGTTATTACTGGACAAATAGGTACACACCTGAAACTTCAGTGGAAACAATTCAAAAGCTCCGGTGACGTTATTATATGCTCCTGGTTAATAAATTATGAAAGTTCTTTAAATAATGACAAGGGTCCTCAAACTCAACCCAATCGCAACCGCTAGGAATGTTGAGGCTTCAGAAAATGAACAATAGCTCGACTTAAAATCAGCCTGCAGTGCAGTGCATATACCTTTAGAAAGATCGAAAAAGGAGCTGCATCCGATACCGAAAAATTGGTTGGTGGTTATTAAACCATTTTCTTATGGTTTACGTTTCTATGAAAATGCAGCGACCGTAAAACTAAACGTAATTATACATAAAGTTCAGAGATTCCTCAGTGATGACTGCTCTACTTGATAAAGACCGCTGCGAGATAAGGAATATATCCGGCTCAAACGGTACCATTGAATAGGCTCACGAAAACTTACGACCATTGGGTCCTTGGGTACCTTGGAGTCGTTAAGCTAAATTGAAGTTAGTACTAGTTTTATACAGGAGGCCGAGACGGCGCCCGGAGACTTATACAAAGTTAGTCAATATACAAAGTTAGAGTTCTCTAAAGGTAGTGAAATGTTTGACCTTTTACCCAACTTTAATTTACTACTACTTTCAAATTAACTGAAGCTTGCTCGTGAGTGGGACGTACAAACTTCCCGAGTTCTCTCTCAATAAAATATTCTGACACAATTTAGACATTAATTCGACACCTTTAGAACCATATTAACATGAGCCCCGTCAAAAATATTGCAATATTTTTCTAGCTTAAATTTTTTTTATTAATTTACACTGAAGGTATTAAGGCTTATTTTTAATCAAATAAGGAGACCAGGTAGGTACGATAAGATTTCATTGTTGAAAGTGTCGTCATTTACCCGTTTTCATGGCGAGGCTCTACCAGTCCCCCCAATCACGCAGATAAAGCTGTTATCGCTAGACTTGAGTCATTGATCTTCATCTACAGCAGCTCCGCATTTATATTCATAGCTTCTTTGACAAAGTAGCTTATTTTGAAAAAATAAAACGTCTTCACACTTAACTTATAAACAGGGTTAGTCTTATTTAATAGCAAATTAAAGACAACAAATACCTACAGCGCAGGGTGCAACGTACCACTTGGAAAATCTTAGGGTCACGGCTGGGGTTGCTTAAACGGCTGGACGAATATATACCATAATATATAGCAGTATATTTTTTACGTTCTGGAGAAGGATATTTTGTTTTTTTTAAGTACTTGTTGCTATCGATGTTGCAGTTATAATTTTTAATCTATACGTACTGTTAATTTATTCTTTTATTATTTATTCTTGGTTTTTTTTCCTTTTTTTTCTGGAATGTACTCGCTGAGTAATGTAAACGAAAGCCAATAACTAAATATTTTTACGCATGATATAATACGATAAGCGTACGCCCTTAGGTTGATGTGATTTATTACCCTGTTACGTAACGGATCACTGAATAACAACCTTATGTATTATAACATAATTTGGCGAAACGGCAACATTAAAAAAGGGGCAAAGGAATAGGAATTTTATTTCATTTTAAGCAAAACTTCACGTTTATTATTATTAGCATTTATCTCATATGTTTTCCAACGATTGCATGGTAATTTTTATAATTTTATGAGCTTCCGACGGACCTGGGTAGAGTCTGGTAGGGAATAGCACATTCTGGCTCCCGTAAGGGCCGACTATAGGCTAAAGTCACCGGTCACCGTGGACGCTATCAGCCGTCTTTTTTGAGATGCCCCGGATCTGTCAGCCAGCTCCATCATGCTGACTAGTTACTGGGTACTACGGTACTACGAACAAGAGACCGAACTTCACCTTAAAAGGGGATCCGATGATCATCACACATAGTTATGCCGCTCGATAGACTATCGATAGTCTGTCAATAGTGTGGCAATAGTGTGGCAATAGTGACAATATCGATAGAACTATAGATAGAGTCGATAATTTTGATGATCTGTAATTGTATCGATACTATCGATAGCTTTGGACGATCAATAATATTATTGATAATATCGATAGCTCAGCGAAAGTTCAGTTATCAAAGTTAGATACTATCGATAGTATCGACACTATCAAAAATATCAATACTCGATAATCGTATCGATATCCCAACTGATTTTCGAGTTCAACTATCTATAGCTTGGCACCGATATATAGATATAGGAGTAAGAGAGAGCAGATGCAGATCTGCATAAAAATTAATCGGATGTCTTTGGGAATTCGGTATTTTTGAGGCTCGATTCGGGCTCAAAGCTGCTTGTTTGGCCTTTATACTATAAAAGGAAAACTTCTGGCTAAATCATAGGTTCACTTATGAAAAATATGAGGGACTCCACTTGGCTGTCAGCTTGCTGAAATGAGTTTTCCAATTCTTAAGTATCATAACACAGCTCCGGAGTTTGATTTCGTTTATAAAAATACACGATATGAAATAAGATAAAAATTGCCATCGATTGATGGATAAGAGTCGTTAAAATTTAATATTACTAATTATTTTCTCAAGTTTACTCAAACAAAGTACTTAAACAGATTATTTCGCAATTCACTTAAATGTTATAAATTATTAAGTTCTACTTGCAGCTGCCACGACTCCCCTGATTTAATTGATTAAGTGGATTTATTTAGGAGATTTATAGTAAGTGTTAGCATCGTCTGCGTTGTCATAAAATTAAGAGTTTTTTATCACTACTTGTAGGGCCAGTTAAAGCTCATGCGTTGTATGGAGGCGGGCAACTGCAGTAACCGTCTACCGCTCATATTATTTACAGGCTATCCCAAATCATAAACACACCTAATAGAGGACATACAAACTTTAAAAAATAAAAACCTTGTAGACGTTTTGCCTCAAAAATTATTTTAGATCGCGTTAATTCAGTCCTGACTCAATTCATCGAAAATAATTAACTAACAGTCGCTTATTATTAATAATGAAATTTAATTATTATACATTTAATGTATTTAAATTTATGATATTATATTATAAATTTAAATGAATTCCGGAAACCAGAAACTTCTCTAGAGATGATGATAAATGAATTAGAGTGATTAAATATGAATGTCACTTACTAAGAAATTCGTAGCGCCTACTAGAGCAGTCTAAATAAGATTGAACCAGAGTAAAGAAATGAGAATTTCTTCAAAATTTCCATGTGTATAGAGGCAACCTTTTCGTGTTTCGTGATCGTGACCAGGTAATAAGACTCGGGATTACCTCCATTGTATGTTTTTGAGGATCCAATTTACTAGGAAATAAGTAGGGATCTCGACTTCAGGGAATTTTATGAATGGAAATCCTGGTCCGGAAAATATGTTGAGAAAAGTAATTAATATAATTTTATATTGACGCACGTTATGTACGATTTCTCTGATATATATATTTTTTATCATAATGAACTTACTTTTGTTAATAGATTAAAAATAATTTTAGAATTACTATAGAATATATCTTTTTTTTGTTAACGCAGAGGATTATCCCTGCGGTTGCCTTTAGCCGCTATAATGGAGAATAAAAATAGATGTTAGATTATTCTTGGACCTACCCGATATGCATACAAAAATTCATGAGAGTCGATATAGCCGTATCGGAGGTGTATGGTGACTAACATTGTGACACGAGAAATTTATGTATAAGATGTAATGGAATCTAAGTGATAAACACTGAGTACCATTGGAGTCTGCTAACAGACACTGATCGTGATCTGCGAATGCGAACGCTGCGTTACTTGTAGATACAGTACAGTTTGAATGAATCAGTTAAATTAGGCTTCGTGATAGCTTGCTAGTAGTGCTAGTAGTGCTAGCTTCATCGTTAGTAGGCTTTTATTTATATATTAACAATCTTCACCACAGAAAAGAAAGTAAGAAAATTCTCGATGAAAACAAATGAGAGAAGGTGGAGCGAGGCGCGCTTCGAGCAAGTTTCATTGCTGCGAGCGGGTTTTATTGCGCACACATGAAACTGTTAACTAGCTGTCCCAACTCGATTAGTAACTTCCGCCGCGGAAAATATTATAGCGTGGAATATACGCTAGGTAGTAAAATTGGTTTTAATGATTATATCTTATTAATTACCGATGTAGTTAAAAACTACAGTGAGTGTTATTCATGTTTTATTTTATGTACGGCGCGGCGGGAACACGGGCACTTCGCACTCATCCGCGAAAAGCAAATAATCCTAAGATAAAACACCTTCGACCTTTTGGTATAAAATAATAATAATATAAATAGTAATCATTCAAAATGGAATGAACAATTTCAGTTTAACAGAATAAGGTAAGACGTGTTTGTATTTTCTCCTCACAACATAACAGACTTGCACATTGCTAGAACGGCCGCAGACATATTATTACAAGTATCTTGCTTTTGTATTGCTGACGGAAAAAAAATAGCTATTCCGTACGTTTAAGATTGTAAGAGGGAATGGCTCGAAGGGGAAGATTGAGACAAGGAAAGCAAGGTATCATTAGAATCATACTTTGGTTTCACAGAACTCTATGACCAAGTTGACTTTCTGCTTTTCATACAATGTCATAAATATATAAAAATTTACTCCGTTTGGTTGCACGCCATGACTTTGCCAATAAAGAGAGTGGAGTATTTAGTACGCTAATGGATTACCTAGTTAGCTGGCCGGTTCTCCAAGTGAACCGATTTACTATCAGCCATTTTAACAAACTGCAGTTTTATAGCACTCGTTAACTATAACATCAAATGTACGAACATTACTTCCTAGTTTACGAGAACCAAGAGTTAACAGTGTACGAATATAACTTTTTATTTGTATTACTGTAAGTTTTATTAACTATGGGATTAACTGTAACTATTAAGTAACATGTTATTGAGGGATTTAAATAAAAAAATATTTTTAAACAAGATTTGCGTGACCCTATTAGAAGTTCAATTTAACTTCATGAAAACAAATGGTAATATGTAGAATAATTTTGATAATGATAATGAAAGCTGTGACGAAACTCAGGGCTTCAGAGAATATTAGTGCTCAGCTCAGACTTATGTTTAGTACAATATATTATATTGAAAGGAATATCCAACGTCCATTTCCGTTTATCTGTTAGGTAGACCAATGAAAGGAGTCGAACCTGTACTTTTGGAAATAGATTGAAATTTTAGTTTATATAACTACACGCGCATATGTCTGAGGAAAGCAAATTTAGTTTTCCCAATATACGTAATACAACAATACATACATACTTACAACATACCTAGAGAATAACTAGATTAAAGTAGAATAGATTTAGATGTCTGACAATGTACTCAGCATCCGCATAGGGGTTTTGCACACAAAATGTGTGGATATCCATCCAATATACCAGCCGAAACACATAACTCCGTCGAAACGCGTATAGCTACTGTACATAGTAAAGCTGATTTATGTGTTGGCCTGAATTGGCTGTATTGCAGCAATATTTACCTATAAAGTACAATAATCTCAGTAGCGATTTTTTTATTTGTTGATAGTTTTTATGTGTTACTTCCATCCTCAAATTAGCCACTGTAAACTAAGTAACCGCCCGTTTTAATTTAGCATGACACTAACTTTCTCTACTCGATAGAAATATTTCAGCCAGTAAGAAAAATATTAACCTGTATCTGTGTATATATTTCAAAGGACCTAAGGCTTACATTAAAGGGAAATAAAGCTAAGTAAAAAATTTATTCACTTAAGAGCGATATCGCAACATTATTCGCTTTGAAATTTTTATGGAAAAGTTATGACGCTTCCTCATTATATTCGTTAAAAAGAACCTAGTTAATTTGTTGTCATCTAAAAGTAGCGGAATCGTGGTCACGACAGTTTAATTTTAACTGAAATGATGGAATTGTGTAATGTTCAAATATGCTCTACATAATTATTAACTAGAGACATTCGCGGATTAATTCAAAATTGAGATATAAATTAATGATTTTCTGTACTGAAATTTTGGTACTAGTAATATTTAATTATTAGTAAAAGAACTACCATAGAAACAATAAGTACGAACTTAAAAGCAAAATGAATATTACAGTATATAAGTTTGTTTACGCACACAGAGCCAGCTGTTTGTCAATACACTATCACAAACGTTCACAAGATTATTTTAACCAGATTATTGTGATTGAACGTCGAGAATCAGCTAAAGGGATTGTTAGTACAAAGTGACAATACAGCTGGCATCGTATTTCAAAATTGAGTAAACAGTAAACCCGTGATTACTACCGTTTCAAAATTGTATTCTAGGATCTAAAGTACAAACAATTTCAAAATGTAAACAAGAATCGTAGAAACTACTTAGGCTTTACATAAAGAATCGAAATCTGTATCATAAAACGTAGAGTGATTGCCGCTTTTATCCTTTTTTTACAGGCTCCAATTGTGGGTTGTGTTTGGCGCGAGGCTTCATTATAGTCTATCCAAATATATCCTTTTTAATACTTCAAAGTGATGAGATCGATTTCCTATATTAGCTAGTTATTATTAATATTTTCTTTTTTCTCGAAATTGTGTTTTTTTGTGTACCTATAATTCATGTTTTAAATCATGTCGCTATTTGTTTATTATGTATTAGTCTCGTATTTTCTATATAGCAGTTGAGTACTGAATAAATGATTTTCTATTCTATTCTATATGGCGAATTGCTAATACAAAAAAAAAAGATAAATATCATAGGCAATATTAATCGAATATTCCAAACAGTAGCTACCATTACTGAGTCTACATATTCTTTTTAACAACATTAATGTCTTTTTGCATTATTTACGAAATTATCTGACGAAATGGTTTATAACTTAACTATATAACAAGGAAGATAACTGCGTTCCTTCAGGCACACGAAGTTTACTTTGAAATCTAAACGTTTTAATAAGCACGACGGTGATAAATCTTGCTGAAAACAGTAGTTCTTGATAAAAATTTTCTTATAATATATTATCCACAATTTTTAAAGTATAATGATTTCTACATAAGATATTTTTTTTTGCTACAGAAATTTTATAATGTTTAAATTTTAATTATCTGGTCATCTGTTAGACATTATTAATAAGCATAAAGACTGCCCATCTTACACAAATAGACATCCGCATAATCGTTATGCATATAATATATTGCCCAAGCGATTCAGAAGCAATACAAATTATACTCTAGAACTAGGAAACTCACACGGCGCGGCGTTTAGCACGTCAACACATCTGTCAGTTTGCGGTGGTACCATTAAATCTCGATATGCCTCACCGGTGGCACAGGAGAGAGATTTAGTTCACTTAACAGAAATTCATATAAATTTACTTAAAGAAAAACGAGATCTGATAAACTGCTAAGTATCATTTACTGACGCTAACTAAAGGCCGCATCATAGCAGAAAATTTGTGTTGATCTCTTTAAAGATTATCAAGTAAATGCCCTGAATGTGCTGCCCTGGCTTTGGATAAATTTGCGACGGAGTTCGTAAGCTATGCTAAAAAAGCAGAAATCTGATACACAAGCAAATTTCCGTAAGCTTGTGAGTTACAAAAATAGAAACCTTTTTATTTTCAATTATGTCTGTTTCAAAATTAACTTTTGATAGAAAAAAAAATAATTTTTAAATTTTCTCCTTCACTTTATGTATTTTAATATAATTTGCTGTTTTTTTTTACAATGTTATCGTCGAAACACCCTCGGTCGTGTAGTGCAGATATTATTGCTTTGAGTTAGGCGCTTATGGTTATAATCACAAGTATTATTGCTTTGAGTTGGGCGCTTATGGTTCTACTAACAATAATGATAACAAATACAGTTTATTTATTATATGAGCTGAGCATCGAGGCTTCGCCGTCGCAAAATGGATCCTAAGGAAGTCATTATTTTTTTTTTCACAATAATAAAAATATATTTTTATGCACATCCTGATTGTCATCTCATGTAGATAACAATAAGGATGTGATACGGTTTATAAAATTTTGATCAGTACTTTTTGCGTATGAATAGAATAACAGTCGTACGTATAAATATCTCGTTTTACATTATGGTGAAAATCAAACAGATTTTATGTAACTTTCTTTGTACATTCGAAAGCTCTGAAAAAAGGTTTTAAATTATAAATAATTTATTGGAGTATTTATTTCAATATTTTTAAAATAACGTGAGCGAAACCGTGGGGCGTAGCATGTATTATAATTTAATGTTAAAGTATTCGTAGCGTAATCCTACTCGTCGTAGCGGCTCTAAAGAAAATGAGGAAGTACTCTTAAACTAACATGGACAAAATATATTAAAGATTCACCATAAAATTCTATTGCTTCTTTGTTTTATCCGTATATTCAAACAATAATCTGTATATGACGCAGGGTGAAAGAATGTAGCTTACTTCACACATAATAGTCATTTATAATATTTTGAATTTACTTGCCGAAAGGAGAAAATTTGTTATTAAGATAATGACCTACATATTATTAAAAATCGTACGTAGAAATTTCTATGATCCGTGGCATCTTGATTATCCATGACTTGAGAAGTCTTTAAGGGTAATCATCTCCTTCCTCACAATGAAGAATGAAGATTGTTTACAAACAAAAAACACACCATATTCTTTCCTATTTTCTATTATTGATTGGTTAGAATTCCGCAGTACATTCACTACTTATACTTATAATTTCGCCATGTTAGACTGTAGATCAACTTTCATAATTTTTTAGTAGTAAAACTCTATAAAGTTACAGTTAATGACTTTAATAAAATCAGAAGTTCTATTGAGATGTCTTATATGAGTTATAAAATCAACAGGGCTTCTATGAAAGTGGTGCAAAAAATCATCTAAGTATATGAATGTAGAAATTAATCTATTCTCAGCATTTCCTAACAAGTTGATAAGTTAGGTTAACCTTTAAGACAACAAAGTGGAACAGAAATATGGCGGATTTCACACTGCACCGCTCAGGGGGAGCTCCGCGGGCGGCGCCTCACACACGGGGAGCCTCGTAGCCGTGCGGATCATCGTGTGTGCCACCACTTCAGCGTCCAATCTTGTCAGTGCCTGGGATGAAAATGGTCAACACCGCGTAAAATCAATCCGCATTGACAGGCGCGTATACCGCCCGACGCGGCGGTGAGAGTTGCCGTGTGGTAATCGCCAGACTACTATGACTCGTTTAGTCTCAAATCAGGAAATTTATAAGACAGGGAACTGATAAAATTATCACACAAACATATCCAGTTCCAGTTTATAGCCTATATAGGAAGGACTAAGTATTTTTTGTTTAATCAAAGACCTCGTTGATGATATTATGCTGATATCATGCCAAGAACTATCTTTGTTTACAAAGATGGATAGCAACATAATGCTATGGTGATACATATAAATGTAAACATTATTGTCAGCAGAGACACTGGACATCTGAGGAATAAAAATTCCCCTCATTGGGTACCCAAATGTCGTGTCGCAGACCTGATTAACATACGTACTATCCGGTAATGAATAAAGATTCTTAGTAAGAGCCGATATCTACTAAATTATCTGCATTATGAATTAGATATAAATAAATAATTAATCACCATGATCAGATTTTTTTTTACACTGCTGGCCATTCGCCTCCTTCAATAAACGCTCGATTGATGATGTTCGGTCGATTGCTGTTAATATATATCTAGGACATTCTACTGCAAAGAGATCTATTTCCCACCTGTACAATAATCTTATGAAAATGATGATTCTAATGATCATATGAAATGTCATGATACGAAATGAATATGCCAGAGTCTACAGTCAAAGTATACTTCAGCCTTTCAAAACACTGAAGTCGTTCTTAGGGATCATTCAAGTATTACGTAAGTAGATTTTTTGTAATTTTAACCCCCTTGTCAGCAAAAATCAGAATATTTATTATTTGAATTTGCAAAGAAATAAACAAAGCAA
>LUGF01041200.1:14582-29207 GCA_001625245.1 Calycopis cecrops | reverse complement strand
CAATTTCTAAACACAAGTAGTCTTATAATTAAAAATATTAGGATCGCTTACAAGCTACGCGAAACAATGGTATAGTCATCACTTTATGCCGGTATCATATTATGAGCTATTGGTATCTACCCGGTCCTGCAAGCCCAATTCAGCTGTATAAAAGAAAAAATCCACATCTTATAAAATATTTTCTTAATACCTTTTTTTTTTCTTTAATTAATCCATTTATTTAATAAGCAATAAATATTAATTCTATTGCATCGGTTAGTATAAAGTTATATAATTAATAAAATAATATAATAGACTGCTGGTTCGCGTGTCGCTGAGCAAGACAAAAAATAAAGGCTGCCACTTGCACAAAACAACGCAAGACTAAGGTCAATTAAAAAAATATAGTTTTTATATTTTATTGATTATATAACGTTATACTAATCGATGCAATAGAATTAATATTTATTGCTTATTGATTTAATGGATTAATTAATAATATTTTACAAAAGGTTACAGAGGAAACTATAGACTGCTGGATTCATCTATCTCTCTTCAGAAAAAAAAGGGATAAATATATACCAGATGTCCGAGAAAAAAAGAGATAAAGAACATTATTTTTTGTCCCTCATCGCGTGTCAGATTCGGCTTTTAATGAGCTAAACTAACTTTGACATTTCGTTGACGCATCGAGATAAATTGTAATCTATTTTGAAAATTTTTATAATTATTTCTGTTTTATTTTGTGTTTGCTTTTAAGCAGGATATATACCCAGTACTGCAAAATGGTACAGTGCAGTGTTCTAGGTTGTTGAAGTGATAGCGATAAAGTAATTCCCGGTTTATCTTTCCATTCGTAAGTATTGCATTTGTTAGTTTTTTTGCTAAATGTTTTTCAATTTACCACTTTTAGTGATTATTCTAGAATAGATACTGTTATTTCAAAGTAAAATATGAGTCGATTTCGTTAGTTTTACGTGCTATTAAAATATAACATAAAAATTCGATGTTGCCAAAATTGTGCTAGGAAAATTCATAGTACAAAAACGAAATTAATATGGAAATTCATTATTAATATTACTTACATGGAATTTACTAATTTTGTTTAATATTTCTTGACAAATTAATAATGATTTTAATTTTAAACTTCCAGATATCCCGTAAAACTAGAATTTTGAGAATTATGGATTACAGTAATGATCTTCTCATTACTGTAATCCATATCTGTAATACAACAACAGTCTGCTCAATAAAAGGTCTAAAATATGCAGCAACCACTTTCATAATAGTTCTTTTGTGAAGATAGGAAATAAAACGTATTTATATCCAAAAGTTTTCCTAATGAGGTAACAAATTGTCAATATACAGGATTACTCAAAAGTAAGATACATAGACATCTGCGTAGAGGTTATACAGATTCATTGTCCTCCTTCCTCCTCCTCCTTCCATGGCCACCTGCTACTTACACACCCTCACGAAACGCGACAGTACAGCTGTTACTTTACGCCGGTCTCGTGTAAGCGAGAGGTACTTCCCCGGTCGTGCCGGCCTAATTCGGCTGCATGCAGTGTGGCACTACCTGTTACTAAAACAATTTTATCCTATGAATTTTCCCAGCACAATGTTGACAATATCGAATTTATAGGTAATGATTTTAATAACACCTAAACCTAATTAGACACTTATTATAGCTAGTAGATAATAAAGCGTCACAAAAAGTGGTAAATTGAAATACTTCTAGGAAATAAACTAATAAATGTGATACTTACGAATGGAAAGATATACCGGGAATTTTCTTCTCACTATCACTTCTGCAACCATTAACACTGCACCATACCATTTTGCAGTACGGGTTATAGACCCTTCTCAAAGGCAAAGTAATACAATATAATCAAAGAAAATTTCAAAATAGATCCCGATTTGTCTCGATGCTGAACGAAACGTCAAAGCTAGTTTAGCAATTGAATTGTTGATGAAATTAAAACAAGTTTGTGAGAAGTACCTATATGAAAATACTTTCATCAAAGAAGTTAATAGCTCAAATAAATAGCTTAATAATTATCATTAAATGTAAACATCGACTGGCGACAGCAAGCGGCAACCAATAGGATCTAGTTTGTTAATTTAATCGCTATTAGGTATTATTTATCTTTTATTGACTAACAAAGTTATTTTCTTTTGAGTGAATTTATTTTTTTTTATTTTTTACATAAGGGGGCAAACGAGAAATCGGGGTTCGATTTCTCGTTTCCACCATTTTCAGAACTACCGAAGGTCATAAAGATCCGCATAGGCCATTAAAGTTATGCAGATGCCCTCCTTCCTCCTCCTTCCAAGGATCATCGGTGTTGCGTAAGTGAGAAGTACATCCCCAATCATTCCGAACAAATTTGGCTACAATCACTACCTCTTGCTCTTACTGTCTATACTAATGTTAATAAAATAAAAAATATTATGAAACAAATTAATGATAAGAGTAAGGAATGTACATAATAAATTAAGTATAATAGAATTAGGACAATGTTGTTTTATTTCTTGTTTTAAATAACTTAGTAGGGTCAGGTAAGACTCGAAGAACCTAATTCTCTTCTAGCACTGGCAGAAGCTGTGCCATTAACGATTCTTAAAAAGCGCCGTTAACAGTTATTCGACTCACACATTGTTGTTGTCTTTACTTTCACAATTTTGTTATGGGGAGAAAAAAATCGTACAATTTCTAAACACAAGTAGTCTTATAATTACGAATATTAGGATCGCTTACAAGCTGCAAGAAACAATGGTATAGTCAACACTTTATGCCGGTATCATATTATGAGCTATTGGTAAGATACCCGGTCGTGCAGGCCCAAATCAGCTGTATAAAAGAAAAAATCCACATCTTATAAAATATTAGGTACCTTTGTAAAATATTATTAATTAATCCATTAATTTAATAAGCAATAAATATTAATTCTATTGCATCGGTTAGTATAAAGTTAATTAATTAATAAAATAATAAAAAATATATATAAATTTATATATATAAAAATATATAACATAAAATATAAATATATATAAAAATATATATTATAATATATATTTTTTAATTGACCCTAGTCTCGCGTTGTTTTGTATAATTTAAATATAAAATTATATATAATTAAAAAAAAAATAAAAATTAATAATTGAAATGGCAACCCTCAAAGGTATTTTTTGTCTTGCTCAGCGACACGCCAACTCGTAGTCTATTCTTTTCTTGTATTCTCTGTCTACGGTTCCAGTCTATTCTTTTCTCTGTCTACGGTTCCAATTTTGTCGGAAGACTTCAGTCGTGGCCATAGATAATACAGTATGTACTGAGAGTCGTGGTGCGGACTCTATTTAAACACGTTAATACTGGATTTGATTTATATATGTCAAAGTGTCAAATATAAATGTTTATAGATAGATAAAAATCAATATTTTTGTAGTGAAATAATAATTGTTGGTTTCCAGATTCAAACAAAATGAACGTCCCACCACAGCTTAGGAGAAAGAGGTTTATACCGAAATATGATGTTGAAGGTGTATATAGGGTAGTATTAGGAGAAGAAACACAGATACAAATAGACATGGTTATCGGAAAAAATATCAGTGCACAATATCCCTGGAAACTGGTAGAAAAAGCGAAAATTATAGAGAGTATAGAGTTGAACGGAAACACATCAGAGTTTTATTCTCTAAATGAACAAATTAATTCTTATCCAGAAGTTGAGATTTTAATGGGATACATTGTTGATGAATCGAAAGATGTTGACGAATTTTATATTTGCTGTACAATTGAATCCAGAGATCATTGCAAGCAACAATCGGATAAATTTATTAAGAGACAGGAAAAGAAATTGGAAAAGGCCGTACAAAAGAAACCACGCCCTTGGCAATGCTTGGATAGTGATAAAGAGCTAAATGAACTTGTTCCTATACATGCAAGGTCGTTAATAGAACTAGAAATAAAATGTACATTTCCCAAGGAATATGAACCTAATTTTTTTGTTGCTAGAGATACCAATTCAGTAAGAGATGGATTCATTGAACTAACACCTTACAGACAAACTTTTAGCAATGTTTTAATGCGCAGAGTAGATTGTGCTTCTCAAGCTGCCTGTTCAGTGATTACCAAAGAGGCTCAAACTGACTTAAAATATCCTCGTAATATGTGGACTCAGTCTATTGCTGATTCCATGGGAAAATTTGGTGATGTTGAAGCAGGTGGAGATGTGGGTAGTTCAGACGAGGATGAAGACAAGTTTGTTGAAATTGATGAGGTTGGCTTAAGAGCATATAAGGAAAGTATGAAACGTATGCAACGTGTATCGTATATCAAAAAAGTTAATCAATTTGTTGAAGAAAGAAATAAAGCCATGGACTCAATCCTTGAGCTTAATACAGTTATGGATATGTATCATAATGATTATTTTAATTTAATGTCCAAGAAGACTGTGAATATTTACGATACTATGACATTCAAAGAATATGTATGTTTTACAGACGTAAGAGCAAAAAATAAATATATATCTTGTGCTACTTTTCATCCTATGTGGACCGGAGTGGTTGCAATTAGTTATGCTGATCAATCTCCTGTAGCGAGTAAAACATTAAGTGTTCAAGAAGACCAAGTTCAGAGAGCCGTTTATGGTCTCAATCCAGTCTTACTTTGGAGTCATGTGGACAGTTTATTACCAAAACTATATTTGGAATCACCTAGAGAAGTTAAGGTCCTATCTTTTTGTCCTTTTGATGAAAATATTCTCATAGGTGGATGCATTAATGGTCAAATAGTAGTTTGGGATCTCACTAATAAATTAGAGAACATTGAAAAAATAGAGGTTCTTAATGAAACCGCAGAGAAATATCGTATTGCAATGAACCATCATATGACTTGGATGAAAAATATACAAAATAGTTCAGTCGTTGCAAGTACGGCTTTAAGCAATCTTTTGACAAGTCACTATGGCCCTGTCTATTCTATTACATGGCTTTCCCCTAATTTTAACGTGACCTCTACTGGAAAAAGAGGAATGATGGAATTTGACAAAAAATCTATGACGTTTTTTTCAGCTTCTGAAGACGGCACGATTTTAATATGGAGTTTATCCATAGAAAATGTTATACAATTTGATACGAAAAAAGTGAAAAAATCAAAAAGAGTACCTGTAAGACCGTTAGGTTTACTTACTGATATCTCCCCACTTAAGGTATTAGACCGTAATTTACAGCCTTGTTATAAAATTGTTCTTGGTACTCCTGGTCGACCACATATTAAACCTATCCAATGTCACGCAATGAATTATCCCGTTGTAGAGTATGTGTATGCTCCAAGATCTGTTGGTACAGGCAGGAAGTATTTTGTTCCTAAAATAGTGGCCCAAGACGAGGATGAAATTAATCCATTTATTTATATTGGAAGTCAACACGGAGAGCTAGCAAAAATTACGTGGGATGGGCATGATTTTAATACAGGGGAAATAATAAACTCAGAGTACGCAAATATTAAGTTTAGCTGTATTATACATGACGGTATTATAGCATGTGCAGAAAGAAGTCCATTTATTGAAGACATAACCCTAACAGTTGGTGGTAAAGTTTTTGCTATTTGGTCTAATAAGTTACTAAAGAGGCCAATAATTTGGAAAAAGAGAAATAGTCGCTTAACAAATGGAAAGTGGTCAATGTATAAACCTAGTATAATTTTTATTACAACATCTGA
Organism: Calycopis cecrops; assembly: GCA_001625245.1. Classification (NCBI taxonomy): domain Eukaryota; kingdom Metazoa; phylum Arthropoda; class Insecta; order Lepidoptera; family Lycaenidae; genus Calycopis; species Calycopis cecrops. The sequence goes on along the minus strand of LUGF01041200.1, from coordinate 23,503 downwards.
AGGGGTTTTAGAAACGTGGGATCTTTTATTGAAAAGCGATAAGCCCGTATCAGAACAAACATTATCAGGTCACATGTTGACTAGTATTTCTTTACATACACTTCCTATAGTTCAGAATATGATAGGCGTAGGCGACGTAAATGGTGCCTTTAGAATATTTTTGAATCCACCCATTTTTATGATTAAGAGTGATTCGTACTTAGGTCGGATGGAAAATACTATATTGCGAGAGTTAAGAGTACTTCACAAATTTATAGCCTGGCAAGATAAATTGATACAAAATAATCCAGAAATTATACAGGAAATGAAACGAAAAGAAGGAGAACTTTTGGCTTTAAAAGAAGAACAAAAAAGAAAATTAAGAGAAGAAGAAGAACAAAGATTAGAAGCAGAAGCAGAAGCTATAAAGCTTGAAAAGTTAAGAGTAATAGGTCCTGCTGAACGATGGCAAAAAATTATACAGAAACTCATTGAGAAAACTATAGCTGTTAAAAAAAGAATAAATAGAACAGAATTATTAGAGCAGGAAAAACCATTAAGGGAACTTAATATTCAACGTATCGAAAAAGAGAGAAGAATGCTTGAAGTAATGAAAAATCAAAAAGCTATATTTAATGACACTGTTGCAATTCTTTTCCCCGAGGCTTTAAAAAAAGATCAAGAAGGTAAAAAAAGTTATCTATCTGATAATAGAGACAATTTAAAAAAAGAATATATCGCTGAATACGAAGAAATAAAGGATATGTCTTTGAAAACTGTAAAAGACAATCCATACAAAGTTGAATTTTCTTGGGATGGCACTTTGGGTGAAGGAAAAGAAAGGAAACAGACTCTTAATGCTCATCAGGAGTTTATTACATTGCACAGAAAAAGAATAAATACAGAAAATAGATATCTTAGAGACAGTAAATCGTCTTCAATATCTCCTGCTGTTGTAGGAGTTAATGAAGAATCATCTATTGATGGCTAATGCCTTAAATAAGGTTTTTGTAATTTGTATTAATAATCAAAATATATAATTTAATTAGTTTTTAATTTAAAGTATTTTATTGATGTAGTTGAGGCTTTATTTTGATCGCATGTTTTAAATGTTTAAATAAGAATAGGCAATCCCTAATATTTAAACTACTACTTGAATTAAATATACTTTGTCAAGAATTTATTTCATGTTTTATTACAAAAATATTTTTTTTTTTTACATGACATAACAGCAATTCCTATAACAGTTAGTAATCATCGTCTAATTTATAGTCCAGTCATTGGACCGTAAATAATTAGTTCTTAGATTTTCTTCGTAGGTCCCTTTGTCACTGGGAGTGTAAATTCAAAAGTAGACTGGATCAGACAGATCCTGCGTGTATTCGAAAAATGTTTTTAAAAAAATTTTTTTTTTAACACGGCCATTTTTGATTTAACATTTTTTTGATATAGTATAAGGAGGAAAACGAGCAATCGAAGCTATTTTTATGAGTATTGACTACCAACACCCATAGACATACGTATAGCGGCTAAACAGATGCGTTGACCCACTTCCTCCCCCCTTACATTTTAACAACTTACGACATTGAGTTCCTCCATATCGTCGTCACAGGAAAACGCCGGCGCTGCACATAATTTACGCTTCATAGGGACTAAGGTGAAACTCTGGAACGGTGAACCGGATATTTCTGAAAGAAATAAAAAGGTATGAAATAGTCTCCAATTTAATAAATTTAATTAACTTTACAAGATTTTAGGGTTCCGAAGTAAATGAGGAAAACGTGTAGTTTCGTCTGTCCACGGACTTACTCAGAGATTATAAGTACTAGAAAGCTTAATTTGGTTTAAGTATGTAGATTAATCATGAAAAAAAAGTAGTAGAAAAAAATCTTGGCAACATTTTCCCTCCCATACAAGTAAAATGGAGGTATTTTTTTTTCTTGTCGAATAACCCATCGTGTGGGGTATCGTTAAATGGGTCTTTGAAAAAAAATTATTAGTAGAGAAAACCGGATTGGTTATTTTTACATCTTGTTCACATACATACTATACATATAGCTTTCAAACTGTCGCATTTCAAACCCGAGAAAATGTTCCTATGGGATGCCATGAGATGATTTTCTATTTTCCACGGGATCCAAATTGCGGGCGCATCTAGTCGAACTATATATAGATCGGTGGTCTAATGGATAAGATGAGACGAAGCGAAAGGGTATCTGCACCCATTTTCCTGCTATGTTTATGGCTGCGATAGTATGAAAAGTTTCAAACTGTTCATTTCCTTTTTGTTTCACCTTTATCCTCTATATACTCAATAAAAACAATATTTTTATCTCCGGAGTGCAGTAAGGCTAAGATGTCCATCGCAGTCCGCAGAGTTCATGGATAATTTAGATTGTTATACGACTTGATGACTTTTTATAGGGTCTAATAGTTACTTCTAACTTCCTTTACCTCAGTTCTATGAAATATCCACTTTCGACTTTTCGAATTATACTATTCGACCCGCGAAGATCGATATTCGATCTAAGTGAAACTATTTTGTTATTAAAAACTAAATATCATATGACATGTTATGACATTGTAACTAAGGTAAACAATTTATGTAGAATTTTCAACACTTGCAAAAGACACATAGAAACTTCATCAATAATTACGTGTATTTTATATATCAATGTGTGAAATGCATGGTATGTGTAAAGTTTTATTTATTAAATTAATATACTTTTTAAACAATATTATTAAAATATATGAGCGTTCTGCACTTCTCCGACACGTAAACTAGGTATAAGTGTATTTAAATTAGTATATACAATTTCAGGCTCCCCCATCCGCGCAATAATTGTTCTAAATATATTCCTAAAGTTTTAGCCTCACGTATTAATATATAGATATCTATATTATCTAATTAAGAAAACATATAATATAAAATTGACATTATTATTGCAAGAGAGAAAAGGAGGAAATATAATATAAAAATAATATCAATAAAAAGAGCATTAAGTAGAGGAGATAAGACAGCCCCTAGAGGGATACTTTTGATGCAGCTGAAAAAGTCTTCTGCGATTTTAGCTGTCTGTCTCCCAACAGGGTACCTTCGAAGCCCTTAATTTAGTAAAGGAGAAAAATAGGCAAGGCAAGGAAGTTAGTGGAGCTATTTATAATTAGTTTTAGTGGCATAACTTAATTATTTCTCCCCTCCGCAATTACATGCTTGAGATAATTTTATAGGCTGAGGTAAACGAATAACTATCAATTCGTGTAAATCGTAAACGATCCGTATTTAATATAAACTAGAAGTATATTTATAGCTACGGTAACGTGTGAGCGATAAAAAAGGAGCAATCGAACTATGGGAATATTTTGATGACTACATAAATATTCCTGGTTCCTTTCAAAAGGCCAAGAGTCAACTTAGAACAAGCCGCTTAAAAAGTGTAAGCATAGCCGCAACTTTTACGGTATCAAGTGAGTGGCAAGAGAGAGCATTCCTCTTCCTTAAAGGCCGGCAATGCGTCTGCAAGACACCTAGTTTTGCGGATGTCTATGGGCAGCGGTAGTCACAAACGACCTGCTCGTTTGCCCCTATACCATATAAAAAAAAAGGTTTCGGATCAATTCTGCTGCAATGAGGTAAGGCAAAAGTTATTTTATATTTTTATCGGGGCTGTAAATGTTTGTAATCTGCATTTCGCTATCTGGATGTTTAGACATCCGATTGAATTCTTTGAATTGTCTAAAGGCAATGCAATTTTTTAAAGTGAAACTTATATATTCGCGCTGGACTTGGAGGTAAGCTGGCGAGAGTTTTACAAAAACCGACCAAGTGCGAGTCGGACTCGCGCACGAAGGGTTCCGTACCATTATCTACTTACACTACTATTACACTGTTTAATAAGACGAAAAAATTCGAAAAAATCACGTTAGTTGTATGGAAGCCCCCCTTAAATATTTGTTTTATTTTAATTTAATTAATGTTTTTTAAAGAAAATATATAACTTAATATTCTGTAAATATTTCAAGTGTCTACCTGTTGCTGTTGTCAACATCGAGCAAAAACGAGCGAAATAATCACGTTGATTGTATGGGGGCCCCCTTAAATATTCATATTATTTAATTTTTTAGCATTTGTTGTTATAGCGGCAACAGAAATACACGATCTGTGAAAATTTCAACTGTATAACTATCATAGTTCATGAGATACAGCCTGATGACAGACGGACGGACGGACATCGGAGCCTTAGTAATAGGGTCCCGTTTTTACCCTTTGGGTACGGAACACTAAAAATGTGTGATTGCGCGAGGCCAATGGAAGTTTTCGTTCAAATTCAAATTCGATTTAAGTAAAACTTTTTTCTATTTAAAAAATAAATATCATATTATCACATTATATTATATATATAATACATTCGTGTCTGTTAAATAATAAAAAATGTGTAATACACATACAAAATTTCAACCCAATCGGTTCAGCCGTTTAGAAGTTTACCCGTTTTCCCATAGGAATTAAGTATTTTTCGATCGTAAAAAATAGCTTATGTTAATCTGTGATAATGTAGCATTCAAATGATGAAATATTTTTTTAAAACTTTCCAGTACTTTCGGAGCCAATTCGTTACATATAAACACACACACAAACAAATCTTTCCTCTTTATAATATTAATAAAAATGAAACAAATAAATAAGTAAGAAAATGCTATGCAAACTTATAATTTGTTTATGTAATTAAACTTCTTGAAACTTATGCTCGTAACTCGTTATGATTAATATGTTCGGATTGTGTTAGAGCAGTTAAATAACAAATAATAGCACTTTACCTAAATTACTTTCATAATAATTGTAAATTTATCACCCTTTATTAGCATTCTAATTAATATAGTTTTGTCTGCAAAATCATAATCAAAATATTATTATTCAAAATAGAATTTAAAAAAATGTTTTTTAAACGTCAAAAATTTCATATACCACCGGATCAACCCTAGCCCTGTCCTGAGAACCGACGAAACAAACTCAGCGGGCCTCGTTATTTAAAGATTTATCTTATAAATATATTACACATTCTTAATTATATACAATCCAAAATATAATTTACATTTATTTTTGTATAGAAGTAGCCTGGGAGGAGGGTACTATTCCCAAGATGTGGTATCTGTCATAAAATCTATCACTTTGTAATATCCCTTACCACACAAGCGTTCCTTAATTATATTTTTAAATTTGTTGATTGAGAGTTTTTGAATGCTTTCTGGAATCTTATTGTATTGACCCCTAAAGGAGCAATATAGAAGAATTTCAAAATTTCAGAATATTTAAATATTTATCACTGAAACTTAAGTATAGGTTTTAATTATTATAAACTGTTTCAATAAATGCTCTCTAAACATTCTAGTCAGGAATGATAAAAAAATAAATGTTTTACCTAATAACATCCACGAAAAATGCTTACCAGAAGAACTGTGTACTGTCATCCACTAAAGTAACCATCGTCACCTTTTTCAGTAAACTAAAAAAACTACTAAAACGGTCACGTGACTATGTTTTCAAAAAACGTAAAAAGATAACTACAGATTATTATTATGAAAGTATGACTACTATAATCACGCTCATATATTCACTTTGTCATATTAATAATTTCTTATATTATATAATCTTTCTCTTATTTTACAATAGAAGTTCTGCTCTACGTGCTGAGTATGGTGGAATATTCAACGCGACATGAAGTGCGACGCTCTCTCGTATCGCAAGTCAGCGCCCAACTAAATTTTGTACTGAAAATTCACCTGACGGGAATATGATCGTCGCTGATTAGGTAATATTTCATTTTGGGTAAAACTTAACGTGTATAGTACACGTGGTGCGAATTTTGGGTTATTGTTTGAAATTTAACAATAACAACACATTTTCACGTCAGTTCATGTTTAAGTTGTTATTCATAAAGTCAATTTGATTAAAATACGATTGTCCAGATTTTAATGATGAATGAATGAAATGAACTACAAAAAGAGTTTTCGAGACCTAGAGTTAATTATGTACATTTACATTAATTTTAGGAAGAGGTAGTGCCATGCTGCATAGGAGCAGGTAGTGTCATGCATGGTGCGTGATACTACATCCTCCTATGCAACGGAATTGGGCCGGCACGACCTGGGAAGTACCTCTCACTCACTTGATCGCTTGTCGCTATCGTATTTCGTGCGGTGTGTGAGTACCCGATGGCCTTCAAATTGGACTATAACTAGTCGTAGGTAAGGAATTTTTAACTAACTTTTATACACAGTACAATTTTCGCAAATTATATAAAGTAGTGCCAGAAATATAAAAATTATTTATAGCATACGACAAAAACGAATCTTGTCTTGTAAAATCCGGGAATACGTCTTCAAGACGAGTAGTTTTGCGATTTCTGTGGGAGGCGATAATCACTATTCGTCTGCTTGTTTGCCCCTTATCTCATTTCACAAGATTACTTTAATAATAAATGTACGATTTCGACGACCAGGCCGGCGCAGTGGTATAGGTCTCAGATAAGTGGAGCATGTTGCGCGAGGGGTCGCGGGTTCGAATATCGACGTGGTCATGGATGTTTATCGATGTAATACGCGCTTTTCCATAACAAAAATCTTAAATATGTAAAATATTAAATGTATTTCCGTTGTGTAGTACCCGTAACACAAGCCCTTACGGTACTTACCACGAGGCTAGACTAACGTGGTGTGTAAAATTCACAGATATTATATTATTATAGAATAAATACAAAAAACCCATCGAAATGTCCTTAAAAGGTACTAGCCCATTTTAAGGACATTTTGATGAGTATCTTACCACCGTACTGACTAGTTTTTACGCTACAGCATGACAATCACTTTACGTCGGTATTATGTACGCGAGTAGTACCTTTTTAGTTCTACCGGCCTCGTTCCACTGCTCCTACTGCACACGGCTGCAATGAGCCGACATAGGCCTCAAGTATCATGGGTCATGTAAGTATCTAGTGGCATTTTGGGTTGATCGAGTGAAGGAGAACAAATCACCAGCACACCTGTGTTACTTTTAGTGGGCGGTAGTAGCTAATTTAATAATTAGTATGATATAAATACATTTTCTACATTTTTGTTTCGAGCCAAACATACACTAGAAACAGAGACGTAAAACATTATGATCATTATTCCAGCTCTTTTAGATTTACTTGGGCACTAGGTTTGTATAGCTAGTATATATTAGTAGTATTGTTATGTTTGATGATACCTATTAGGATTATTATTTACCACATCTTTTATTACTGTATAAAAAGTAAAAACTATTATAACTCCTAGCTATAAATTCTTAAGTTTCATTAGGCATATAATTTTTTTTATGCAAACGAGTAGTCGAAGCCATTTTCATGTCTACCGACGTCCATAGATAAAGGCTATACACACATATGCAACTGCCCTCCTTTCTCCTCCTACATCCATGAGCCACCGGCTACTTACACACCGCACGAAACGCACCTGTCATTTTACGCCGTGTAAGCGAGAGGTCTCTCCCCGGTCGTGCTGGCCCAATACGACTGCATGCAAGCATGCAGTATGGCGCTACCTCTTACTATACTAATATTCTCAGGCAGATGTAGTAAGCTTATATACTTATATCTATATATTTCTGAATAAAGTGATCTCGGAAACGGCTCCAACGATTTTTATAAAATTTAGAACGCAGGAGATTTCGGGGGCGATAAATCGATCTAGCTAAGTTTTTTTGGAAAATACTATTCTGTCGATGTTTTCGGGCAATAAAAAACTACTACAATATCATTATAGAACGTTGGTAAATTTCGCCTTCAAGTTGTGTGTGTCAATAGCTCAATTGAGAGTGCAATATACTCCGATGCGAAGGTATAAGTATCCAATCTACAGTCATTTTTCTTTTTTCATTTTTTATTTTTGCCTTTTTTTATTAATCTTTTAATAAGTAATTCGTATGGAAATAAATCGTTCGGGTAGTTTTGGGACCTATTCAATACAAAAAAAGTACTTCTTTTCTCTTTTTTTATTTTAATGTTTAATGTATAGATATCATCTTTTTATTATTTGATTCTTGTTTTCTATTATTTTATCTATTTCGTTATAAGTATAGAAAAACGTTGAGATCATCTTTTGGTAAAGCGAAGAATCGCTTTATAAGTATTGAACTTACTCAAATTACACAAATAACAACAACATATCGGAAAACAATTCCCGTCGTAAATAATAAATTATTGTCTATCGAGAGCAATTTAAAGTTCACTACACAAGTTAGTGGATCGTAATATGTGGACTGAACGAGAGATAAAAAATAAGAGAGATAATAATATTAATAATAACGGTTAAGCTCGAATCTGAGACACAGAGGATTCCGTACATACTGAAAGTACAAGTTAAAAAAAATATTGCCAAAGAATTTGAAGATAGACGTTTGTAATTGTTTTTTCTTAAAGATACATTAGGTAAAATATCTCAAATACCATAACAGTTTGTTACCCGAGAACAGTAATGTTCGATTATGCCCACTGTCTCGTCATCAAATATTAATGATGATCAATGGTATAAATAAAAACAGAAATACATTAGTTACAAACAGTTGAACTTACATAAAACTACATACAACGTATGGGAAAACTTTCGTAAATAATAAATCATTCTCTATTGATAGCATGTCCAACTGATTCGAACGCTAATAGTAACAGTAAAAGCATAGAATGTATCGCCCGCACAACATACATTATTTATTTATGTACAATCTGATACCCGTAACTTTTCTTTGTTGTTTTTAGGGTTCCGTATCTCAAAGAGAAAAAACGGAACCCTTATAGGATCGCTTTGTTGTCCGTCTGTACGTCTGTCAAGACCTTTTCCTCTAAAACGCGTAAAGGGATTAAGCTGAAATTTTTGTCAAATACGGAGGTCAATCACGTCTTGATGCC
>LUGF01041197.1:15857-36005 GCA_001625245.1 Calycopis cecrops | reverse complement strand
CTCGTAGAATACATTACAATGGCATTAGAACGATTCGATTAAAAAATGGCGGAGAATCGATTCCGATTCGATACAGCTTTCGATTTCGAGATAAGAATACGAGTTTGTAACAGATTAAAAAGTAATATATTTATGATTCCCCGTTATTGTATTCTACGAGCCAAGAATGTAAAAACTGCGTGATGGAAAGATATCCATTAAAAGTCATGATGGCAAATTGACGGGATATCGGAGTTCTTTTTACATTGGAATTATAGTTTTTATAGTATAGAAGAGAAACGAGCAAGTTTATGATTTTAAGTAGTACTTACTGATTGTAAGTAGGAGGTCTAGGGAAACCAGAGGGGGGCTTCTGCACCCATCGGTACGTCCATGAAGAGGTTGTTAGAAGCGTTGGCAGACATAATTTTTTTATTTTTCTTTTGTTGACACAGAGGACATTTACATATGATATCTTGAAGCCCGGGTGACCCCTATATCTATGTTGGACTCGACACTTAGTGCAATACGGACTAAGCCCCTGCGGGTGCTTTCAGCCGCTATAATTTTAGGGTCCCGGATCAGCAGGCAACAGGACCCTTCCAGCGACAGGCTGGCCTCGCCAAAAAAGGCCAAAGACGACTTCTTCTCCCTGGGGACTGCCCGGCTAGTGACGGTTGGCGGCCTTGCGGAGACGTTGTATTGTCAATTATCACCCACATAACATCAAGTGGTGCGTCTGTGTCCGACTGCTCGTTTTAACGACAGCAAGATGAGGGAGCAACAGTTGCATCACCTCGCCGGTCAGCCGTGTGACGGAGATGGAAGTGACGTACTAACAGACGTACATTGCTGAGATCCCGCAGAGCTCTGACGGCTCATGCGTGTTGTTTTGACCCGACATGATCTCGCCGGTCCAAACAAGCCGACCGAAACATTGTCAATTATCATTATTATCACTATGATGATGAGGCAGTTGATTTTTTAAAATACCCACGTAGTACAAGCACTACATGCATGCATGTAGCCGAATTGGGCAGGCACGACCGAAGAGGTACCTCTCCGGTCGTGCCTGCCGGAGTAAGGCAACAGTGCTGTCACGTTTTGTGCGATATGTAATAATTATGTACTATCGAATTCATGCGCTTTATTCAACTTCAGAAAGAAAGTTTTAGATCTTATCTTAATATATGTTAGAGATGTGCCGACTATTACTTTGGCCGATTAGTCGACTAGCGGGATGCAAAATGACCGACTAGTCGGCCTACTAATCGGCCAAATCGATCGAGATCTATGATGCCTAAAAATTGGTATATATCCACTTTTAAGTAAAAAGTTCCTGAAAACCTGACGTGATACCCCAATTTGAACATCGAATTTTGGCTTGACTGTCTAAAACTTTTTGAAACTTTTTGGTTTCCCCAATTGCTTATAAAAATATCAAAATATGTAAAGTAGTTATTATCTTTGGAGTTACTTATCAAATTATATCATTAGAAAAACATGAGAATAAAATTGTATGAAATGGCAACACTTTTAACTCTTAGCCTCTTGTGTACTTTTCAGTTCAAGTTTCAGTTCTTACGGAGTAAACTTCGGCCGCGTGTCACTGCAAAACTAAATTTTGAAGTGTGACGTAAATTGTGGATAATCTACTCTGTGAGGTGCCAACTCATTAACTGTCCCTTACCGTAATCAGACATAAATGACAGTTATTTGCCGGCTGGACGCTGCAGGGGAAAAGAAATTATTAAACAATCAAAATTTTTGTTCAATGCAATTCAGTCTGCATACATTTTATGAAGAAATACCTAAAAAGTAAGAAGATAGTCGCCGACTACTAAAGTGGCCGACTAGTCGGCTTACAGCTTTACCGACTAGTCGGAACATCTCTAATATGTATAAGAGACGCGACAGCTCAGCATTTGCCAAAACCCTTGTATTCGTCATAACCTCGTGTTGTATGTTTGTCAATGTTTAATTCATATTGCGGATGTTCGTGGGCGTCATACCTTCAGACGACACTAGCGTTGGTGGTTTGCAGCCCACCCGGGGCTGGTGAATGCGTGTAAATGGGTTTCCCCGTGTCACCATAAAAAAAAATTAATGAACGTGATCCCTTACCACCAGCGCGGGATTAATCTAAGGGTCCCGGCCCTTGGAGACCTTGCAGTTGTCTTTAAGGCTTACGGGGCCCGGGACTACAGCCCCCTTAAGCCCCCACCTGGTTCCGGCGATACTTACCAGCACTACTGTTGTATATGAACTAGTTCCGTTAGTTCCAGTGATGCGGTGAGCGCATGGGTGGCGGAGCCCTGCTGGAGGCGGCGACACGCGGCGACGCCGGCCGGGTCGCCAGTCTCGTGCGCGCGGGCGCTCCGGTCGACGTCTGCGATGAGGTAAATAACCATTTTTTTTTTGTTAACGCAGGGGAATACTTGTACGACTCTGCTGCTGAACTGCTTTCAGTCTGGCCTCTCGTCCCAAACCTGTCCGGTAGGGGTAACCCTGTCCAGCATAGTCTTGGCACAAGCACGCGCCCCTATTACGTCAAGGTGGCAGCCTCTTTGGGAGGGGCGGGGGGGATAAAATTAATGTCACCCTAGCTGATTTCGGTATACCTACAACCAGAGCAACACGGCTTTATGCAACAAAAGATGCACTGTCACAAATTTAACGGTCTTTACCAACTTTTACTTACCAATTTACTTTGCTGGTTTTACTTTGACATCACCAATCCAAACCAAACCGTTGTAAGCAAAGGATAACGCTCTTACGTATTATACAAGGTTGATAAAAGCAAAAGGCATTAAATGAAACCACATATTTAGTGAATCATTTCCAGGCTACACAACAAAAATCAGATCAATCGGAGCAATAGTTTAGCCACAGCAATTTTTTAAAGTTTTTGCTCACTTAGTGTAACTGTCTGATGCTGTACTGTCAGTTGATAGCGAGTATGGGCCGGCCGGGGTTATTCACCCCGTACGAGCTATTCGCTGGTACAAAGCATTACATTTAATTCATACATTCTGTCGCTATTTAACTTGTTTGAAAAAAGTATTTTCGTATACTTGTTGTAATTTTTTTTTAATAGTTTTCGATTAACTGTAGGCACTTATGGTATATTTGGTTTAATTTAATGCCTCTCGCTTTTATCAACCTTGTATACACATATAAGACGAGTAATAAAAAAAAGTAAACCTGAAAAACAGTGGGAGGACCATTAGTTCTGACTTATGCTGACGTCTCACCATTTTGTGAGATGGCCAATTGAATAAAATATGTTTTTTTATCTCTTTTTTTGTGTGTTACAAATTATGTCTTAAAATTTCTCTACAGTTGTTAATATTTTTCTTCATGTTACTTCTTATTTATTTTTTTCTGTATGTCACCTTACAAATAAAGTCATTTTTATTTATTTATTTATTCAATTGCTACTTAACGGTTAATCCCGTCCCGCTAAATTACCATGAACTATTTCAAATTAACGGAAAGAACTCCCATAAACGAGCGAGTGATAAATAATGTACGACTGCTCTCCATGTGCCCGGCTATGGTAGCCGCATGCCTGGTGTCCCGCTGGGAGACAATCAGTATACCGAACCTTGGAGCCGGCCTTATACGGTGGGGAAAAGTTACAGTTTGATAGAGCGATAAGATGTAAGCTGTACCGTCCGCTGTTGTTTTGAATCCAATGCCTCTTCCCCCTTATTAATTAGCATAGATTAAATTTAGTCCAGGTATTAAACTAGTATCTGTCAAATTATCTGTCAAATCCCATAGTTTATTAGGAATTTGATAGATTCTAGTTTTATACTTGGAGTAAAGTTAATCTATGTTTATTAATAAGCGGGCTATTGTCCAAATGCGCCAGTGAATGAAAGAAAAGAGATTCCTTTCTTTTTGAAAGAGAGATAAAAGGAAGAAAAATACAAAAAGGAAACAGATAGACACATACACCCTTATTAACAAACACAGAATAACTTTATCTAAGTAATAACCTAGTAATAAACTGACAACTGTCAAGTTCCATATTAAAAAAACCGGCCAAGTGCGAGTCAGACTCGCACACCGAGGGTTCCGTAGGAACGGGAGGTATGAGCAAAAGTAATAGACGTTGAGAAAAATACACTTCCTTGCGACAAACTTATATATGCGGGTGCTTGCATACATTTAGTATGAAACGAACTACATGCATAAGTTGGTAATGATTTTTCCAGTGATATAAATTTTATTTACCAATTTTTAGATTTATTCCTATATGTATACTGTAAGGTCTTACTTCTTGCCAAATTTCAGAATTCTAGCTCAACGGGAAGTACCCTATAGGTTTTCGAAAAAGTGCGTTTTCATACAAAATTTGTGCATAAATGGCTATAACTTTTTATTGCGTTAACTTAGAAGTGTGATTTTTTCAAGGCATCAAGACGTAACTGACCTTCGTATTTGACAAAGATTTCAGCTTAATCCCTTCAAGCGTTTTAGAGAAAAAGGTCTTGACAGACGTACAGACGGACAACAAAGCGATCCTATAAGGGTTCCGTTTTTTCTCTTTGAGATACGGAACCCTAAAAACACGTAAAAAGTATGGAATTTGACAGATGTCAGTTTATTACTAGGTTATTACTTGGACAAAGTTATTCTGTGTTTATTAATAAGGCGGTTAGGGTGAGTGCCCTTCGGGAAAATTTAGCATAGGGCCGCAACTCGTAAGTCTAAGTCTAATCTAGCATTAACGTTAGATGATACCGGGTATATCATCTACGTTGTTTTTATGTAATGCATATTGGCCTACTAGATTCAAAATTAATTTAAAATAGTATCGTTTTATTGTACATGGAAGAAAAAGAAAGAACGCATCTGTTAGACCTCTAGAGTTGCGGATGTCTGTGGGCGTTAGTGATCACTCATCTGGAGACCTAACTGCTAACCCGAATTTTAGTAGAGACAACACAATATGTGCACTATGCGGATGTGTATAGACGTCGGTAGTAAGCAAAAGGCCCCGATAATTATTCGTTTGCCCCGTTGGACTATAAAAATAAATTACTTGACCTCCAAGAGACATTTTACACGACCATTTGATTCATTGACCTTTAAGTTTGAATAAATTTACCACCGCCAAGTCGGCGTTCAAACGTAAACAAATTGTACTACTTTATTCACGAAGGGCGTGATAATAACCGGTACGGCAACTGGCGACTACAATGCCAAGACTAATCTAAGCCCCGCCCCTCGGCGACTATTGTTTGCTTAGTCTAGTAGGTTTACTAATACGCCTACTAATATATTATGTGCGAAAATGTATATGTGTCTCCTTCCATGCAAAAGTACTGAATGGATTTGAATGAAATTTCATATAGGTATAGGTTATAATCTAGAATTCTAGAACAACAGAATCGTACTTCTTTGTCTCAATATTTTGTTTCCTTGGGTTATAATATTAACCGCAGGGATCAGCTAGAACCATAAATGCATGAAATACCTTTCAATAAAGTAATACTATCCTTCTAATATAAATGCGAAAGTTTGTAGGTATGTTTATTTGTTTGTTACCTTCACGCAAAAACTGCTTAACCGATTTTCATGAAATTTGGCACACATGATAGGATGGATAGTTTTTATCCCGAAAAAATGTTCCTATGGGATGCCTCATGCCATGGAATGATTTTCTGTTTTCCACGGGATCGAAATTTACGCGGGTAAAACCTCGGGGCGCAGCTAGTTCTCTATATTTTGGCGTAGTAGTCTATTGGGTACTCCGTCAGGTTTTCACAACTATAAGATATGATGTCCTACTTCTTGTAGTGTCCTGAGATGTCCTGGATATTTTTTCGGAGACAAATAATTAATTAAGATTTCGATTCACGGCGTATCGTAACTATCTGCAGAGATGGCAACCCTGCTGTAGATTGTAGAGAAGCTAACGATAACCTAACTCTGAGTCGGGTAAATATTTATTCATGTCGTACCTATCGTAACTATCTGCAGAGATGGCAACCCGGACGGTAACGAAATTCCGAGTCGGGAACAGATAATTATTCACGGCGTAGCGTAACTATCTGCAGAGATGGCAACCCTGACGGTAACGAAACTCCAAGCCGGGAACAGATAATTATTCACGGCGTATCGTAACTATCTGCAGAGATGGCAACCCTGACGGTAACAAAACTCCGTGTAGAGAACAGATAATTATTCACGGCGTATCGTAACTATCTGCAGAGATGGCAACCCTGACGGTAACAAAACTCCGAGTCGGGAACAGATAATTATTCACGGCGTATCGTAACTTTCTGCAGAGATGGCAACCCTGACGGTAGCAAAACTCCGAGTCGGGAACAGATAATTATTCACGGCGTATCGTAACTATCTGCAGAGATGGCAACCCTGACGGTAACAAAACTCCGAGTCGGGAACAGATAATTATTCACGGCGTATCGTAATTCTATCTGCAGAGATGGCAACCCTGACTGTAACAAAACTCCGAGTCGGGAACAGATAATTATTCACGGCGTATCGTAACTATCTGTCATCTAGTAACCACCTCTCAGATTGGGGCTCATTATAAAAACCCGTCCGGGAACTGGTCCGCACACACTTGATGGCTCCTTTTTTTCGACCGCTCGTGGAGATTTCGACCCGTCTGCCACTAAATTAATTAAAAAAGTGAATCATAGACTAAATATTAACATCGACCGTATTGTTTCTTAATTTACATTCTTGTATGATTGATGTAGCTGTTTAGTTGAAATATAATTTCACTGCTCGCTTCCCCCTTTATGAAGCTCGCACTGATCAGTTTCTTTTATTTAACAAAAAAACATCGGTTGTCTGTAAAGTCGATTTACTGACGATAGTTGAACGTGACAACGTCTTAAGAAAATACTGATGGAATGGTAGCATTTTTCAAAAGAAAATTTTAATTTCATTTGTTTAATAGATTTGTATGTATATAGAGAAAGAGGTAATTGGAAATGGTATGTTAGATTGCAAGTTATTTGTATAGCAGATATATATAGTTCGTCTAATGCATAACAGATGGCGTTATCACGTATCCTACATCGCGCTATAGCTTGCACAAATCTTTTTGGTTAGGGTGTTCATACAAATACCTTACCTTGGTTTCATTAGATGTGACCAAGGGCCATCGGATCTAAAGTTTGACCGTGGGAACATGTAACTGGTCCAATTTAAATTTTTTGTTCCTTTATTTTGCAAATAATCCTATAACATACAATTCAACAGCAATGTGCTTACGGAACGTAATATTGTTCGGTCAATCATTCATTCAAAACAGGACATGTACAATGTACATTTGACAACTAGGTAACGCCGCATGTTGTCAAGTTTTTTGGAACAGCCTGCTCTATCGATTTATAAGACGTTATCACGTCAAAAAAGTTTTATTTGGTACAAAGCCTTTTTAGTACTACTTACGTACTTCATCCATGTTACAAATCTTCGCGTACGCACTACACCCCTGCACACTTATTTTATACATACAAATCAAATGAACTATAACTTTGTCATATTTTTTTTTATTTGGTATAAAATATTATGTAGTTTTGATTATTACTTCGCATCGTATGCACTTTTTGCCAAATTTGACAAATTGAAACATGTTTCTAGATCACCGGCGAGGTTAAGATTCCCAGGATAGGAAAACAATTGAATCTTTTCCGTTTTTTTTGTCGTACGTACCTAACCCTAAAAAAACTGTTTTCTATTGTCTCCGTTATTGGTCATTCATGTACTACCTTTACGACCTAAATAGCGTATACGACGCAAAATTCAAATAGCTTAAAGACAAACAGAGCTAACGTTAAAACCCGTTGTCCCTTACATTAACGGGTTTTAACATTACTATGATTATACATTGTCGGCTATTACCTACCGCTACCATTTCCATAAATAACATCACAAGTACGAGGCTGGGAAATAAAAAAAATAATTGACATATTAAAAAAAAATGTCTATAACTAGAGCACGTTCTGATACTCGTTTCACAATCGCCAGTGAACGTAAAAAAATACTGTTATTTCATCGCAACTAGTTAGTTTTAAATACATGATTAATGTATTATTATAGTTATCTGCCAAGGGTAATCAATTTGATTGCCAAGCTCGCTCGGTCGCCGTGATTGCCAAATTATTACAAATTTATACCGCGAAATCACGAAGGCTATGGCCATTAGGCCCTAGTGGTAAAAAATACTGCTATTATTCATCAAATAATCGTTCTAATTTGTTTGATGTTGGTAGCTTTTTGTTGAAGATGCTTTTAACTTTAATAGATAGAAGCCAATAGACATACATATACGGAGATGCATAGTTGTTATGAATAAATTTTGCCCTCCTCTCCTCCTGAGAGGAGACACTTATGACAAAATAGGTAGCTGACAGCTGTCATTTATCAGTGAGCGGCGTAGGCAGAGAATACTGTCTACGGTGAGCGGCGATATAAGACTAGATTGCGGTACAATTCATCCTCTGCATCATTCTACATTGAATTCATAATTAAATTCATATGTTTTGAATTTTTAATGGACTTTTTCTAATTCATGTACAACAGCCAATTTGTGCAACTTACGGTACCTATATCTAACATACACTCATGATATCAATAAAGCTAGGCACATGTAAATCATTTCCATGCCAACATAAAAGGTGTGACTGACGTTACAGAACTATGCCAATAAAGTAATAAATAATTCTCGAAGGGCCGTATGTAAATTTCAACTTTTAAGTCAATTAACTTCGTCGGTATATTTTGTTTAGACCAGGAAAGGACCAATCGCCGTCCGTTAATGTCAAAGGCTGTTGTCATTGGTCAGCATTTGAAAAGCGAATAAATTAATTCCAAATTTAAATTGGTGTCTATAAAATCGCGCAATAGATTATAAATCCAGTCAAGCGCGAGTCGAGCTTTCAAGGCTCTGTACCATGGAGCGATGGCATTAAAAGAAAACCGCAAACTTATTAAATTAGTTTCTATACGGTAGAAAGTAAACATGATAGATATCAAAGGTTACTTGTATGGGGACCGTCAACAAGTGACCTTTCAATTTTTTTTTCATTTGTAACTATAGTGGCTACAGTCACAGTTTAATTGTAGTCAAATGCCATAATTTCTGAACGCATTTTAGACTAGAGAGAGCATTGTAGTATTTTCATGACACCGACGCCCATAGACATTTGCATAGAGGTTATGCAGATGCGTTACGCTCATTCCTATTCCACCATCCATGAGCCACCGGATACGTGCTCACCACACTAAAATCGAGAGCATAACTGTCACTTTAAGCGAGTATCTTGTAAGCGCGAGGAACCTCCTTGGCAGTGCTGGTCCAATTCGGCTGCAGCTTGGCACTACCTCGTACTAATTATATAACGAGTAATACCGAGTTACTCGTTCAACAGCGTTCATATCGCTTAACAAACTTGAGCATTAACGACTGGAAATCAATTAACTTCGAGCAATTGAAATAAATGAAGGGGCGAGATAAAGTTAATAGAAACATCAATCGATTGAAAACGATACAAATTAGGTGGCAGTATCGATTAACTTGAAGTTAAATCGTAGGTCTGTGCGCTTGACGTGTCTCAATTTATCAATATCGTGGTAAAGAGGTAAATTACTGACAATACCTAGTGTTTTAAGAGGTAGTAACTCCCCACTTCTTTTTATAGTCTTAGAGGGCAAACGAGCTGTCCGAGCAAATTTTATGACTACCGACGCCTATAGACATACGCATATGGGTTTCCTCCACCCTCCTCACCGCTTTAAATCGTGTAAGTATCGTGTAAGCGAGAGGTACCTCCCCGGTCGTGCCGGCTCCAATTCTTCAATTATGAAATAAAATGAATGCAATTAAACAAAGTAAAATTACCACTTATGCTTGTTACACACATTGGCGAACAGAATATAATATCTTACAATTTAAACACCTGGCAATGGACGTAAATAATTATACTACATTATGATTTTTTTAACGGATTTTATCGCGTTTCACCAGATTTATTTGTAGAATAAGGCAATATCTCCGTCATGAACGACTCTGTCAAAATATTTTAGGTTAAACCTGTTGAATGGCCAATTGTTTAGCGACGATTATCAATTTATTAAATTATTTTCACTTAACATATTTTACATCATTATATTTCGATATAGAGATAGGATTACGGACATCTAAGAAACATAATCATGAATAACATTTGCGTAAATATACGAAAAGTACAAATTATATGACATTTTTATTACTAAGTTTACTAATAAGTATATTTTACTTTGCTAGAGGTCAAAGTACAAGTCTTTCTTCAAGGTACAATGTTAAACATAACTGTATACTATTGTGTAAATACCAAGAAAAAAATCAATAACATTGATATTCATAGCCCGTCTATCGTTTTAAGTCCGTGCTTAGGACCGGTGAGCGATGTCGCAAGCAAATGAAACTTGCTCTAATTAAACTGTATAGGTACTCATTTAATGATTCTCATTTGATAACAGTTGGACAAATATATCTAAATACAGTTAGTTGTATCCTGCGGTTTCACACGCGTAATATCTACAGTCGCTGTTCAAGGGAACCATACGTTATTCTTGATAGAAAGTATTTTTATGTCATTCCAGATATTCAGTCTGTGCCATATCCATAAAGTAACTAATGACTTAACAACATGCTTACAAACTTTCGCATTTATAATAACAGACGAATTCGTTATTCTTTTATTGGTTTTTGTCTACGTCTTCACATGAAGTACGCGAAAAACAAATAATGATTGCCATTATTTGTGTTTTGTTTGTGCCATTTTTTGTTACCTTGGTTCCTTGTGTTGTCACATTCAGCGCCGGATTCAGGTAGGGGCTTAGGGGGGGTGCAGCCTCGGGCCCCGTAAGGCTAAAGGGTCATTTTTGTACCTATAAATGGCCCCCCTTCTCAACACTAGGATCTCCCAAGTCCCGGGCCCCGCCAGAGCTTAATCCAGCACTGGTCACATATTTCTACCTATTCCTTTAAAAAATCTTTTTTTTTTCAAAAAGGTACTATAAATGCTTGCTAATGCAAGCACATCAGCAAGACTGACCAATTGTAGTAGGTAGATACAAATTGTCATTTTATTTTCATAGCATGGGGATCAAACAGCAGCCGAATAATGATTATCACCGTCCACAAATATGCACACTTCCCCATCCTCTAATAGACTATTGTCACTTTCCCTCTCCTCAAATACATGGTACAAACCATAAAGCTCTGAAGTAGTGAAAGAAAATTAACCATTCGGAAAAAATAGGCCATGAAACTATACTTTATTCGAAATAGGTTTTTTACTCCCCCTTCCCCCTTCCTAATCCCTTTCTCTCTAGGAGCGGCAGATCAAAATTGTAAAAAATAAATTACCTGTTCTCTACCCATTAGGGAACTGGTGCGGGTGTGAGGATGTGCTTTTGACTTTTTGTTACAAAATAAATTACCTACCGTGCATAGATTAATTTTATTGTACTCTTAATTATTATATTTATCCTTTCGTTTACAGGTTAATTTTATTGTAGGCTAAATTGTTTTTATCGTACCGGGTATAGATTAATTTTATTGAACACTTATTTATATTTGTCCTACCGTTTATAGGTTAATTTTATTGTGTGCTTAATTATATTTATCCTTCTGTAATCTGTTTATAGATTAATTTCATTGTACGCTAAATTGTATTTATCGTACCGGGTATAGATTAATTTTATTAAACACTTATTTATCCTACCGTGTATAGATTAATTTTATTGAACGCTTAATTATATTTATCCTAACTTGTAGGTATAGGTTAATTTTATAGCACGCTTAATAATATTTATCCTACCGTGTATAGATTAATTTTATTGGTCACTTAATTATAATTATTTTCATTGGCATATAGGTAATACAATGTGTTCGGTGTTGGAAGGCGATCTCTAATTAAACAAGTTAGTTATTTTAATCGATACAATTACACATGTCGGAACAGGTTCGTACCTGGGACTCCTGCACCGTCGTCGTGGCGACGCCAATTAGCGGGTCTTTGTCGATCGTTTAAAAGTAACTAACTCGTAACACGATGTACGTTTAATTGTTATTGAGATAGCTGTACCCCGCGGTTTTATCTGCGTGAAATCTATCTGAGGGAACCATTTTAGGGACAAGAAGTACATATTTATGTCGTAGTAGGTATACATATTAGTGTCATGTTGGAATTGGATTGCATCCGAATTAGTGATGCGACTCGAGTAGGAATTTGCGACTCGAGTCACTCGAATAAGATTGTTCCCTCACTCGAGTTATACTCGAGTAAAAGAGTCACTAAAGGACTCGAGTTCACTCGGTGACTCGAGTTCACTTGGTAACTCGAGTGCAAGTTTGACAAACTGAATCGAGTAATTCGAGTAAAAACATAACTCTAGTCGCATCACTAATCCGAATTACCGTACCAGACGAAGACGAACTAAGGTGGGTGGACCATGGATGGCCACTCTAACGAGTAAATGCTTTTTATTCGTTTATTTACTGGATAAATGAAGGAAACAAGTTATTAGGTTGTACTTTGTTTTATTATGTACCATACAAATCACTTTTCTTTACCTAAATTTAATCACTTTATTTATTAAACCCAAGTTTTACAAAGGTCTTCCAAATGGCCTTGCAAGAAACACGGCTCTAAACAAGGCCAATATTATACATCAGTCGTTAAACTTAAAATTAGAGGTGCAAGAAAAAATATATCCGCTTTTACTAAAATAACAAAATAAGCTCTATCACTTAAGCGAAACATTAAATGCTCAGTATATTTTTATCATCTATAAAAAGCTCATCGAACATTACTTGAACACCATTGTATAACTAAGAATATATTGATGGAAATTACTTAAAAATAGTAGATATGAGTATTATATTGGCATTAAATAACTCCCAACGCGTTTTATGACGAAATTAAAAGCTTTTTTTTTTTACCCAAAATGGCCTTCTCATGGGTCCGTTCTTTGTAAGGCCAAAATGTTCCCAAATCAGCCAAACTAACAATTACGACTTTTTAATATTAATTGTAATAAATTAATAGAAACTACAGACTAAAATAATAATTTTATAACTAAAGAGAAATTGTTAGTATGTTCATAGTTCTGTAAATGTTCCTCGTAATGCCCATGTACCCTTGCAAGGCCAACCGTAAAATTTTGATTGGCCTTATAGGGAACCGCTGGCTTTCCTAAGAACACTACCAATATTTTTTTTACTATAAATATACTTAAATTGGGGAAAAACTATGTTTTTTTTCTTTCAGTAACATAAACATATCCTTGTACGTCAATTCACAATAAAAAATATGAGATAATAATAGGTAATTGACTAAAAATCTACGTTTTGCTATGCGCGAGAATAACAATTGTAGCGTTGACGAACGTCGTCTACGAAACGTAACATCGCACAGCCACAATAGCGGCGCCATCGACTTGTCGCCGCGTTTGTGGACTCGACTTTGATGGATCTTAGTGCGTAGTAGAAGGAATATGTCTTTACATGTCAATAACTACGATTTTTTAATAGTTGGCCTTCAAAGGCGCATGGCCTTTCATGGTCCACCCACCTTACATCTCGCTTACATGTAACCTCAAATTGACAGCGAAAACTATCCGGTGACAATATCGCCTAGGGTCAATCAAAAAAAATAAAGAAAAAAACCATATCTACGTAAATTTCTGCCAAATTTCAAGGGTTTATAGAGATAAGTTGTTATTATATGAAAGAGTAACATGCTTATTATACATTTATAATATTATGCCTAAACGGGCTCGTTTTCAAGTTTTACATGAAAAGCTGTAGGAATTCGTTGATGAAAATATACACTTCAAATAAAATGTAGATAGGTCTACGGTCTACGCATGTCCTTTTGATAATTTTTATGAAACTTCGACGACCAGGCGTCGTGGTACAGGGCTCGGATAAGTGGAGCATGTTGCGCCAGGGGTCGCGGGTTCCAATTCCGCCTTGGTCAAGGATGTTCATCTATGTATTGTATGTATTTTAAATTTGTATGTATGTATAAAAATTCTGAAATTTATAAAACATTAAATATATTCCGTTGTCTAGTACCCGTAACACAAGTCCTTATATTAGTACGGGGCTAGGCTAACGTGGTGTGTAAAGTCCACAGATATTTATTACTATTTATTTTCTTTTATATATGGTAATGTTGGCGTGACATATGGCGCTCTATTGGTGAGGTCTATGTCCAGCGGTGGAGCTCCTCCGGGTGATGAATATTGCTTTTGATGCACGACAGAAGAGTTAAATAATATTTCAAACCGCCGGGCACAGCTAGCGTTTTGTATAATTATCTCAGCCGGCCGTGAATTGGTAATCTGTGGACCATCTTAATAACCTTTATCTGTGTGGCAGCTGCTCTGTCGGAGCGGTGTCGTGTTGTGACGTTATCTGTCCATCTGAGGGGCCGACACCGAACTTGTTGTTTGAGTGTCGGCTTAGAAGATCATCATCAACCGGCTTCCGCTCTTTAATGTGTTTAAATATCTTTCAATGACACTAATTTGTAAGAATTAGAGACGGTGCATTTTCAGAGTTGGGCAAGACCTGGAAAGTACCGCTCCCTGGCATGTTAGGGGTCGTTGAAGTATTACGTAAGCACTGAAGGGGGGGAGGGGTATTTGCTTTGCTTATTTCCTCTTTTTAATTTAATATACACTGATCTTTGCTGACAAGAGGGCTGCTTTACTGCCAATGACAACTTACCATCTTAAAATGACATGTCGCCTTTCGTGCGGTTTGTGAGTTTCCGGTGGAAAGGAAAAAGGCAAAACGTCGACATAACAGTCATGCGAATGTTTAAGGACGTGTGAAACCGCGGGGCGCCTCTAGTACCTACCTATATGCATGTTATTAATCTCATGGGGCTCCTCGTGAACTATAACTTTATCACCTTATATAGCATTTGTACGCGCCCCTCACTTTAAGGCCCATTTGCTTTCTACACTACAATATATATTATAGCTGGGGTCCCTTGCCAGTGGAGTAAGACTAGGGTGACAAGTCGGCGAAATGCCACTAACCCTGGCCAGAGGGGGACCTGGTAGCAGTGGGACCCTGACAATAATTGATTTTCATGGTGTTTCATTTTCATAGAGTGATGCCCGGGTTTCTGGGTAGCGTGCATTAAGCATTACCTTGCGTCAACAAAAAAAAGGTCTGACAATCCTTCAGACGGCCTTACGCGGATATCATTTAGATACTACACACGGCGTACTTACAATCTAAAATCCTATAACAGCTATGTAGTAAGAGGTAGTGCCACGCTGCATGCATACATGTAGCCAAATTGGGCCGACACGACCGGAGAGGTACCTCTCGCTTACACCAGACCGGCGTAAAGTGACAGCTTGCTGTCGCGTTTCGTGCGGTGTGTAAGTAGCCCGTGGAGGGAGGGTGGGGGGTGGCAACGCATCTGTGTATAAACTATGCGGATGTCCATGGGCGTCGGTAGACATGAAAATGTCCCCGACTGCTCGTTTGCGCCTTTGTACTATAAAAAAAAATGCCTTTATATATTCTGCGACATGCAATATGAACGCACCGCCATCGATTGTTCAAATATCGTCATGCGGGCTGTACGTAACGGTGCCTGATGGCTCTGCGGCGTCGTTACAAGGAATTCCCGTTGCCGCGTCCAACGCGCTCCCTGTCCCTTAAGGCCTGCGCAGACGGGGGATTTTTGTCCGCGGACTTTTTTCTGAACTTATGAACTCCGGCTGCACGCACGAAAAAGCATGACTCTTTGTCACGTTCCGCCGGGCGTGCAAGAACTAGCGATAGAGGCACCATCGAGCTTGGCATCGATATCACTTAAAAATATCGTCAGCAAACCGACTTTAGATAAACAATTTTTGTGTATGTAGAGTTATTATTAAAGCTGGTTTGATTTTATTGTTATTTTTTTCCATTTTTGTGCCGTAGCAATAGTTTTAATGCGATGATCAGCAAAAAGTTGCCTAAACTGAATGAGATATAGACTGATTAGGCTGTAAGCAGTAAATACAATAAGCGCCAAATGTTGAGTTTCAAAAATTACAAATAATAGTTTAAATACGCGTTACTATGGTAACGGTAAGAGCTATGCCTTCCGTCGTCATCGTCGGCTTGAGAAAAAACACGCATCTGCATGTAAAAGTTGAGGGTTGCCATCAATTTTCCCATCATCAGACCATGATTTGATGATAAAGGGACCACTACAAGTACACACATTTCAGGGAAGTATGCTAACTCGTTCCCGTGGCCTCACCTTACAGTGGACGAGAAGGAAAACCGCTGGGGTTTAGTGGGTTTGGGGAGCTGTCTGTCGGCTCTCGAGTCCCACATACCCCTCAGGAAAGTCTCTGCCTGAGGGCATGCCTAAACGCATTCCCCAGAGTAAAAAAGGGGTATTCACATTTAAAAAAAAGAGGTATTCAAAATCGGCTCACAATTGACTACGTAATCGCATGCATACATATTAACAAAACATTATTTCAGCGTTGAGATAGTCCTCCTTTCTCAAAGTCGGTAAATAAAGTTAATGGACCCATAAAACAAGCACACCTTGCTCCCGCGAGCCGCGACCCGCGCGACTTGTGCGTTTATAATTGTGTACCGTTGAAAAAGTTGCGTGGACGTATTGGTCGACCTATCGATATAAATAGCGCCATTCTTTCTGCTCGTGGACAGAGCGTTGGCGCCAAAAAATAATAAACTTCTAGACCCTGTCTCCAACACTAAAATCAGTAAATAATCTCCATAATATCTAATATTCTAAAACTATCTAGTTTTCTTAGTTCTGGAGTTTAAGTAAAGATTTTTTTTTTTTATGGTAGGGGGGCAAGCAAGCAGTTGTAGCCATTTTCATGACTACCGACGCCTATGGACATCTGCATAGACACTATACAGATGCGCTGCCCCCCTTTCTCCACCCACCTCCATGGACCACCGGAGCCTTACACACCGCACGAAACGCGATAGCACAGCTGTCACTTCACGCCGGTCTCGTGTAAGCGAGAGGTACCTCCCCGGTCGTGTCGGCCCAATTCGGCTGCATGCAAGCATACAGCGTGGCACTACCTCTTACAAATTAAAAAAAATTAGGGCGGGGATGATAAACATTACGTGTGAAACAGCGATCGATCTATCGAACGTAACAACATCGTAACGTTTTACCGCGCTTACACCTTCCACGTCTCACCTCACGTCCGATTTGTATTCTTAAAAGTAAACTCCTGTTTCGTGTAGGAGTTTACACACACGTTTTTTTAGTTACGACATCGACTACAAGCTAAGCACTCATCATAATGTCATCAACAACAATCATAAGTCGTCTATAAAAAATAAAAAGCCTAAATTAAGTAATAATTATTTAAAAACCATTGCCAATAAATGACACACAATTTACTGAAAACCTTATTAAAATAAGTCAACATGTTTAAGAGACAGAAAGGAACATTGTATTGTGTCTTCAACCTGTGTCTGTCTGTGTATACCAGACGAATAACTTAGCTACTCTGTTCCATTGTGAGGAATAATAAAACAAATTATACATCGCCGCTAAATTTGTCCAGTTATTTATCTAAAAGTAATTTTATTTTAATTTCAATTAAAGTAATTTCATAGGTTACTTTTAATGTGTCAAGTAATACAATACTACAATACAATAATTAACCTTTACTAACCTTAACCTGATCCGTAACTGGAACATGTGAAGCCGAATTTCGTAAATTTTTGACACTTATACATACACAATAGGCCAATATCACTTTAATTGTAAACTTGTGTAACCACCTCTTACTAAGTGAAGAACTTAACAAACTGAGTAGACTGAGACTATTTTGACATTAAAAGAAGTTATTGAAGGTCTAAGAGAAATAATGCGTCCTCTATTAATATGCGCTTTGGTATTTTGGCCGTTATTTCATGAACTTGAAAAAGGAGCATAAACAAGTAGGTGATAATGATCTGATAATGACTCTATTAATATACTAAAACAGAAAAAAAAACCCACCGTATAAGTAAAAATACCAAAAAAAACGCAATATTTCAGTAAAAACAAGAATGTGAATGATAATATTATGCAATCTGTGTTAGATTCATCTAGAATGTAATCCATATTGTATAATATTGTCATTACCAAATTAGTCAAGCAATATTATAATGAATCAGTTTATATAGCGTGGAATCTAGTTGATTTACATAATACACTTTCAAATTTATAATACCAAGCGCACGCCATTTTTTATCCAACATAATAAATCGTTAACAACAAAAACATATCAACACTTTAAAACAGATTAAAAACAATTTAAAAAGGTTTGAATTCTAAACACCTTACGTGGCACAGCGGGCTATCGACATCCGCGCTAACTGATATCTTACTCGTTAGTCGTTAGTTATAATTTATTCGTTTGTATGTACTTTTTGAAGAATCCATACGTAAAAATTTAATAAATATTATATGTAAATTAAATATTTGATAAGAGTGGCAGTAATGTAAACAACTGTCAGATAGTATGCCGTAAGGTTAATGAAATCTTCAAATTTGTCACTCTCGTGCCTTTAACGTGTAGCCGCCGTTTAATTTATGGCTGGTGCGACTGCATCAAAGCAAATTGCTAAGTCAACCGTTTGTTTTCTTTTCGGATATTAACTAAGCAGATTATACATCATGTCAATATAACTAGTATGTCCAATATTTACCATTATCAGTTATTAAAGGAGTCCACTGTAGGACATTGGCATCTTTCAATGACGCCAAGACGACCGATACTTTATTATATACTAGTAGCGCATTGTGGTTTCACTCGTGCAATCGGCATACCTTTCTGGGTAAATGTTTCTTAGTCGTCTTCATTGTTGAAGGTCGTGCCCGTTCTAGAAATTCTTCAAAAAGTTGTTAGTTATTTCCTTCCATCCCGCTCTGTCTTCGGCCTGTTTAAGTGATGCAGTCACCGTGAGCTCTGTATATCTCTGATTTGGTCAGACCAGCGGCTTGGAGAACATCCCCTTGGTCGTTTTCCCTCTATCTTGCCGATTACATCGAGTTTATCAAAGTTGTCTGGCTCCTTCGGGCGATATGGCCAAAATAACTCAGGACACTTTAATCAAATGCTCACGCAAATGCTATATCTAACAACAAAATCGGACAAAATGTAATATCAACTATAGATTAATTATTATAGGTGCTATTACTTTCTCATTGATAACTTCATATTCTTTTTCAGTTTTTCTTCATATTTTTTTTTAACTCCCTGTGTTATAAAAATAACTTTTCATTCCATATAATTACTAGCCGCCCGGTGGGCGGTTGTCAACTCATTGGGCGTAAAAAATAAAATTTGCATAAAATATAGGCTATCTTACTCACGAATAGTAAAGGTTTCTATTAGTGATAAAATATTTCAAATCGATTTAGTAGTTACTAAAGCTAAAAAAGTCTTTCCTTTATAATATTAATATAAATAAAGCACGAGTTTGGCTTGGATTGAAATAATATTAGGTCTTATTAATATAAACCACCTTAATATTACTGCCAATCGAAAGCTTATCACCTATATTTCATATGAAGATTATCCCCTGTATTTAACGTCACACATCCACCCAGCTCTCGGTGCACGCCGATGACATTTCGTAACGTCCCCCGCGGCTGCGATACTCAAGGTGCCCACCGGTTCTCAAATGCCTCCACCCGACAGGTTGTCTCGACGACCGTAAATCATCATCATCAGTAATTGCTTTTTTATATTCATTGGCAATTCGTGTTGACAGTTGTGTTTTGTTCCATCCTTTATCAATCCATTATATCTCATAAACTGTAATAAATAAAATCAACCATGATGTAGATGCTAGGATTCTGAACATCTGGTCTTAATAAATTACCTCGCGAAACCGGCGTCAGGTTACAGCTATGCTGTCGCGCTACCTGCTCAGTGTAGCCGGTGGCCCATCGAGAGAGTAAGAGGAAGGAGGGTAACGCATCTGTATACCTCTATGCGGATGTGCATGGGTGTCGGTAGTCATGAATATCGATATCGAATTTAAATTTTATACCTGGTACCTGCCTAGTACCTACCTACTAGTACTTCTAGGCTCATGACATAAAATAAGAGTAA
>LUGF01041197.1:0-14508 GCA_001625245.1 Calycopis cecrops | reverse complement strand
AACGGAAGCGGATCGGCACCGGATCGGCACCGGATGGTTGACGCCTGGTTGACGCCTAGGCGTAGGCGTTACGTTTCCGATCCCTTTCCGAGTTGATAACTGTGTGGCGACCTTAATAAGTAACTTCTAATAGACTAGTTTGTTTGTTCTACGAATTGCCAACAGCAGCAACATATGATCTAAATTTTAATGAGGATTTCTTTTGTATTCGATCTTAAATACTATCTAACGCCAAGCCGTGGGCAGGAAGTGGGAAAGGTTAGCCGAAGATCGAGGCCAGTGGCGTGCTGTGGGAGAGGCCGCCGTCCAACAGTGGACTGCAATAGGCTGATGATGATGATGGCTATCTAACTGCACACATTTTTATTTAAGCATAGCCTTGTTACTATATTTCTTAAAGTATAAAGGGGCAAACGAACAGACGGAGCCCTTTGACACATACCGACGGCCATGATAAATCATGATTATCAGAATGTTGCCTGTTTTTCCTTTTCTACAATGGCTAACAGGAAACTCACAAATCATTCGAAACACGACTGCATTGACCACATTATAGCGGTGTCGTGTGCGCGAGGGGCCGCGGGGGTCGTGCGTGTATTTTACGCGGACGAAACCGTGGGACGCAGCTGGTTCTATTTTATGGTATAGGGGCAAACGAGCAGTCGAGAATGTGAGATGGTGGTTAGTTTCCGACGCCCACAGACAGCAACAACAGGGGTATTGCAGTTGCGATGCCGGACTTTAAGATGAGGGAACAGGGGGCCTATTAATTTAGAGAGAATAGAATTCGTAAATAGTATTAAATCTGCATTAAAATTGTTCATATTTCCTTTAAGGCTGTACACACACACTAAGCAGAAACGATAAGATTGTATTATTTTTTCATATACTATAGGGGGCGAACGAGCAGGTGGTTAGTGACTACCGCCGCCCATAGACATCCGCAACTACGTGTCTTGCAGACTCGTTGCCGGCCTTTAAGAAGGAGGAATTGTGTCTGCGTATAAAACCATCCTTCAATATATTACTGTGCCTACAGATACTTGACGGTAAAATATAAGTTTACCATACTTGAATTTAGTATAGAGAGCGGTATTGATAGATATGCACTCAGATACAGATATCTTCAGTGGCGTACCTTGCTCAGGCGGGACACGTATAAAAATTGGTTTGGGGGCCTTTTTGGAAGTTTTTAATCATTTTCGCTTAAGGGGCACGGTGGCCCCTCAACGGTAGATATGGCGGTAGCTCCGCCTTATATCGTACCGCATCTGCAAAGTGTATGGCTGCCTTTAGTCGGCAATCGGCAGATGTTTTAAATTAATTCAATGCGTTCTTATTGGCGCGTTATTCACATTTCTCTCGACAAAAACAGACTTTATTAGAATCCCATTATGGCATTCAAAGCGTTAGGAAACGGCTGTCGTGCGTGAATAGTTCGGTATTTGTCCATTAAAAGGCCAGTTACAAAAGCGAACAACAAAACAATAAAAAAAAAGTTTTTATCGCACATGGCTTCTTTTTTTAATTTTATAACGGAAACACAGCTTCTTAATTTGAAAACAAAATACTCTCTCCCTTAAGATTTTTTCAAGTCTTCTAGGTTTTTTAAGTCTTGTTTTATATCATATTATTGTTATTGTCTTTTATTATATTTTTGTCTTTTAATAATATTAACTTTATGAGCCCTGGGTACAACTCTTCTATTTTTACTTTACGTTGCTCTTTTTAACACCTACATCTGTAGAGCCGATCTGAGATTTATGAGTCACCAACCTTTTAGGAAGAGGCACGTCCAGAGGTACCTCAAGCCCATACAGTGGCTTAAAACTTAAAAGTTATGGCTGTGAGCCTTTTTGTTCGGTTTGTGAGTAGCCTGGCCCAGCAGGGGTCAATGAAGACACCGCATCTACATGTGCGGATATTTATAGATGTCGATATTCGGTGGTCACCAAAGCGTTCCGATACCTTATTTATCCCCCTATACTGGAACACAACAGACAGACTTCTTAACGTGCCTACTGACATACACAAGATCCCTACCAATACTTACCAAAATAGACTAGTCTGTAAGCGCTTTAACGCTTACTCTATTTTTACAGAATGGATGCAGCGCTTTACAGCGGGCAGCTGCTGACGGCCACGTGGATGTGGTGCGAGTGTTGCTGGAGCACGGAGCGGACCCCAACAAGCAGGATAATGTGGTGAGTACCATTTATTAGTTGGCATGAAGGGTCCAAGTCAGGTGGACAAAGGGTTTCTTTGCTTGCGATCTAAAAGAGTCCTGTAAAGAAGACGCCTATGTAGAAGATAGTTCACGTGAGGTCGGGAGTCACAATTCCCTTTTAAAGAGTCAGATTGACGAACAAAAAGGGCTTTCCGGCATTGCCTTCGTAGGATACACACTACGCCAATTTAGAAATCAGGCGCACAATAACTCTTTTAAGACAATCTGTAGACACATGTGCTATCTAATTGGTCTATAATTTCCGGTTTCCGTAAAATATATCACCACGGCAATACCGCAGCGCATGTACCAACATAGAGAGGAGTCCTCGCAAGGCTCTTTTTGCCGGAACCGTGTGGAGGCGCCGCTTCGCCCAACCTAACTACTCCAGAGGCCCCTTCGGTCAAGCCTACGCCGCTGCCCTCAATCCTAACCACGCCACTCATGATTCCCTACAACATTTCAGCACGGCAACACGGCGGCGCACGAAGCAGCATGGAAGGGCTACTCGCGTTGCGCGGCGCTGCTCGCCCGCTGCGGGGCGCTGCGCACACGCAACTTGGCCGGCTTCGCGCCGCTGCACCTCGCCACACAGAACGGACACAACCAGAGCGCGAGGGAGCTGCTACTGGCGGGCGCGCCGCCGGACCTGCAGAACAATGTAAGTGACAATGTATACGGCATTTCCTATTTTCTTAGTCATTAATGAACTTCCTGGAGAAGGTAGTGTTGTTTGCCTCATTCCAACCCCACGAGGGCCCGAGCTTCTCAGCCTGGCCCAAGGGGACCTCACTACTGGCTGAACCACTACAGAACTAATGACCGCTTTTCAATAGGCACTCTCGATTTGTCACAAGCACAGCTTGGACATAAACAGGGTATTTGCTGCCCCCAACAGAGAAGCTCCATATCTAGTTGTCTAGTACAGTCTTGTAGTAGTTTCACTATCTAATTATGTCTTCGCTTCCATTGTTCAATGCAAGATATAGTTTAAATCCAGATTAACAAGGAGGCATATGGAGAGGTTCTGTTTGAATCTATCCATTATCCAACAAGTTACAGGGCTATAATATATATTTATTACGTCAAAAATGCATCAGCCTCTTCTCTTCTTACTTGCCAAATTGCATGACTGTAACGACGTTACAATAATTTAGAATTGCGAGTTTTAATCTATTCCATGAAATGATAATTTCATTTATCTTTTTCAGTACGGTGACACCTCTCTACACACAGCGGCTCGGTATGGTCACGCTGGAGTCACGCGCATCCTGATCTCAGCTCAATGTCACGTCTCCGAACAGAACAAGAACGGAGACACGGCATTGCACATAGCAGCTGCGATGGGGCGTCGAAAACTTACCAGAATACTCCTCGAGGCAGGTTGTGATAAGTCATTAAAAAATCACCAAGGAGAAACTGCTCGGGATATAGCTACAAGGAAGGGTTTAGAAGAAATAATTAGTATACTTAACACACCAGTAGCGAAGCAATCGAAAAAGAAAGATAAACCAAGAGACAAAAGTAGAGAACGAACGATCGACGAGCCAGACGACGGCAAGAAAAAAGACAAAGGTAAAGACGGTAAAAAGAAGAAAAATGTGCATTTCGAAACACCGGCGCAGGTGCAATGGTCGCCATACGGCTGCCACTATTATCCAGACCCCAAATATTTCCCTAAGCCTAAATTAAGCTCGCTACCCACCGAACCATTGAAAAAAGGCGAGCAATACTATCTGGATCTAGCTGGAAATATTAAAAAGGGTCCGATTGGAGCGGGATATACGTGTTACTGTGCTCCCTTCTTTAAACACATGGAAGAAAAGCTAAACGAGGATAAGAAAGACTTGAAACGGCATATAGACAGAGCTCATGATCGTTTAGACCAAAAGGTTACAGATTTGGAAATGAAAACCCAAGGACAGATATCAGAGCTAACTAGATTTGTTGCAGCTGAAAGAGCTTTATGTAAAGAGAGGCATAAGCACTTGGAGCAATGGCTCACCCGAGGAGTTGTATACAGAGCGTCAGAAAGGGTAAAGAAATTAGATTTTAGCCCTAAAGGATCGTTAGATATACCACCGATTAAAAGAACGAGGAGTTTAGAATTACTGGACGCAAATGCCGAGGATTGGAATGGACACGAAGGACCGAGAAGATTCCACGATGGCAAGGACAGATATCGAGATTCTAAAGAACTCAATTGTAGAGTAACATCAAAAAGCACTGAGGAATTAGATAGTAAACCTCCCCCGAGTCCTCGAAGAACTATCATGAAAAACTCTAAAAGCAGCGATCAGTTAGATGTCGGACCCAGCAGGTGTGTGAGACCGACATCATATAGCAATTGTAGCCAAGGTAGTTCCGAAAATGTGACGAGCGAAGTCCACATGCGACCAAATAACGTTTCGATATCTCAATCTCCGGTACAAGAAGGCTCCAATTATAATGAAAGATTTGCTTCGCCTCCCCACCAATCAACAATACCTAGTAGCAATAGTTGGCAATCGGAGAGACAAGTAAATACGCAAGTCGAAATAAATTATGCTGATAATTCCAAACAAAATGTGCCTTTATGGAAGAGTCAGGTGCTCCAAAAAACTGCAGAGGATATAAGAAAGAGAGCTGAAGTTGTATTAGATATGACTGATGCTGCGTGTAGAAATTCAAAAGCATTAGACATATCTCAGGACGGTTACGTAAAGCTTACAAAGCAACCTAACTACCGGGATGAAAGTAACATAGACCAGCCCAGGAAAACGGTACAGGAGTTAGTAGCGCAGGTGGAACATCAGCAACGATGTACTTCGCCAGAAAGAACACATATTCAGAGAATACCTAACGAAAATGAAATACCAATTCATCCACAAACTAGTCCATTAAGATTACCTCAACAACCTCAAAGACCGGCACCTGTATTAAAAGACAAACCACCGAAAGTTAAAAGGTTTAGTCTACACAACCTCATACCCTTTCCAACGAGAAAAAATTTTGCAACACCGCCAAAAGAGAACGGAAACAATTCAGAAAGCAGCGATGAAGAGGACAATCCGATTAGAACCTCCAACCAACCGGGTCCGATGAGAAACACCAACTTATTGCAAACCCTACCTCTGCCCAACTTCGAGACAATGTCAACGAAGTCACAATCACCCGCGCCCCAAGCGCAGCATTATCCTCACGATATACGCATGATTCCAAAAGACGCCTACTTCCACGAAATACCAAATAAACAGACTCATCACAACCCGAATCATCAAATGCCATACAGAGAGGAGAACGGTTTGCCAGTGCCTCAATACCCTTGCCAGAACCAGTACGCCTATAACGAGAACGGTCTACCGCAAGGTCAGACACAGGGCAGAAATAGGAACCCAATATACCACCATCAGACGGGAGTATTTAACGCGATGATGCAAGATCATATAATACGCGAAATAGAACGAATACCTCACTGCTACAGCGATCATCTTGATCAAAACACAGAGTTAGAAATTTCAAATGAAAATGACTTTAGGGGGAATTATTGCGACAATCGACCACCGATGTACCCAAATTTTCGAGGAAACGTACATGGTATCAGGAAACCTGGGCCAGACCACAGCTTCTTGCACAGTCGTCTCCAGTCGCTAGCGATAAACACACACTTGACTGAAACACAGAGTCAAGCAGATAGAGAATCGCATAACGACTCTGGCTATAGTACAAAAGTGTACGGAAGTTCACAGGGGCCTTCCCCAAGTTTATCTGGCCACGTGGAAGATAACCATTCGGGGAGAGTGAACGTTTTGCCTGAGAAAGAAGCGAACGGTCCCTTCGGAACATCTAGTTTAGTTTAGAACGACGGAAAAGCGATGTAACAGAGCATAACAGAGCACGTTGATTACAGAGTTGTTCTAGAATTTTTCATTCTTTTTGTGCAGATTTTAAGACGTTAAAAAGGAGAATAAAAGCTAGTAGGGGCTATAGACTATTTATAATATATTGTATGCACAGATAATAAATATCATTTATACAGTTTAGCAAGTGATTTCGAATAATAACATTTTAACATCACAATTGAATTTTAGGGTTTAGACTATAGACCCCAATTCTTTCTGCTATTCTCCGATTTAGGCACAGAAAGAATGAAAAAAAAAAGAAATTTATGCCTAAAAGGCTATTCTAGAACGCTCAGTAATCCGAAAGGCACATATTGCGTTTGGTTTTGGACTCACCTCACGATTTTGTTTAAGCACAGACTGTCACAAATAATTTTATAAAGTACAAACTTAATTGTAAACATAGATGCCATTCGATTTTAGTTTTAAATAATGTTTAAGTTTAAAATCACTTTCGTCACATGTAGTTTTATTTGAAATGAGAATAGAATTTGTATTATTTAATAGATTATTATTATTTTGCGTAATACTTACCCAATTTCAAAAACATTAGCTAAAATATCGTTGAATATTTAAAGAGACATAGAATGTAGAGTAAAATCTCTTTGATAGTTTTCATAGGATTATAATTCGTAATTCAAAATAAAAAATATGCAGTTCTATTCTCTGGCAAATGTGCGTGTATTAAAAGTTTATTTTGTAATATAAATTATATTTATTGTATTTTTGTACTTAATTCAAACATTCTAATAAAGCACAAAGTGTTGATTTTCTTTTATTTCTATATGATCTAAGCAAGTCACTAGAGGGATATTCCGATTGGACGGTAGCCCGACGGCCTAACCAACTATAATGTTGACTCTTAAAACCTAGACAGTGTAACAGCTGGCAGACTTTGAAATCCCACTTTATAGTATAGATGAACATGTACATTTCTCAAAAAAAAATATTTCAGCAATAAATGGGTTTTTATGCTAAAATTGCAGAGTTGAGAGACGCGCATGGCGCCGACACGCATGACGCAGGTATCATGGCGTCCTCTTTGACGTCACGACTAAGTAATGTCGACTGATTTAACAAAAAAGTTCGAGAAACGTAAGAATTAGAAGATTTTACTTAGTGACAACATACAATGTACCAATAAAAGTGGCCGTTCGCTGTATTAAAAAAAGTTAATATACCTATTACCTTATCATTACCTTATCATTAATATACCTATTAATATAGTATACCTGCCTGATTGGCGTGATGAAGCTCTGGAAGGAGAAAAATGTTTAAAAATGGGGTGAAGCCTTTGCAAATGGGACACTTAATATAGGGCAAGGTTAGGTATTTGCTTTGCTTATTCAAGGCAATTAATAATAATATCATTAATATAATAGTATACCAATGTTTATAGTGATTGTTTTTCAGTTGAACGTTCGCTTTACTTTCTATGTCATGTCTACTTTTAAAGAAATAAAAGTCAACTATAAAGTTAATGGTCGCAGCACACTTATCAACACGGAAAGGGATCGTAAACGTATCACCTCGAGACGTTCCGTATTCTTTGTATGAGACTCCATACTGCAACGCACACTAATGGGAAACGTAACATAAGCGTGTCGTCTTCGCTTTTCTAGGCGAGGCGTTTACGATGCCTTTTCGACTTGATAAGTTTGCTGCGACCATAAAACTTCAATTAATATAAGCTGGTTATAATTATTTTGACAACACGATAATCATAAAAAAGAAGAAAAAATATACAGGTACAAAAAACAAAACTATCTACAATATCTTTATTTCACTTAACCTATTATAATAATCTTTAGCTTTGTGACTATGTCGGTCCGACCAACCATACTTTCCATAAAACTCCCCAACACTGGTATGGTACAAGGGCACTCCCGTCAGGACCGAAGCCCTGGCCGTCTCTATCCTGACCGCCACGTAGTCCCCTGGTCTAACTCCCCTTACGCCCGCCTCAAAAGGTACCTCCTTCTGGTCGAACACCACTTTCAAATACAGCTCGTTTCGACCCATAATCTGCCCGGTCTTGGGTACGGTACCCTCCACCAAAACCAGGTGTACGTTCCCCACTTCCCCCTCATTAAGGAGGGTGCACCTCCTTCGGTACAGCTCCACCATTCTTGCTTGACGTTGTCTCTTTACCTCCTCAGGGACATCGTCCTTGTACCGACGATACGCAGCCGTCTTCTGTAATTACAAAGTTGAGGGTAGTTTCGTCGTCAAATACTCCTTACACAAGGGTCGTACAAGTATTACGCACTGGAGAGGGGTTGGCGGGGGTTTGGTATTTGCTTTGCTCATTTCTTTGCAAATTCAAGTAATATATATACAGATTTTTGCTCTGGAGCGGTTAAAAATTACAAACAACCTGATTACGTAATACTTGAATGTTCGATTATTGGAGGTAAATATGATTTTTTAATAAATAAATAAATAGGTGTTGGGTATCTCATTCAACTCGCCGTAAAGTGCCAGCCATGTTTCGTGTAGTAATCTAAGGACCCGACTGCTCGTTCGCACCATTATGCTATAAAGAAACCAACAAGTCAAGATGGCAACCAGATGATATGCCACTCTTCTGGCGAGGCTCCTACCCTTCTTCCGATTAGATTAATTTGTAATATTGCTAATGTATGTAGGGAGGACAGCACCAGAGGACCCTTTGAAAAAGAGGGAGGATATTATTGGTCATCCAAGTGCATACCTACACTTATATGACAAATAATCTTCCCTACTCAGTAGTGTCGGGACAATTCCTGAACTCCTCCGCTTTTACCACTGTGTTTTAACTCGTCAGATACCTCTCTCATGCTGTAGGGGAACAGGAAGGCGACGTGGTAGCCGACCTCCTCCATCAGCGACAGCGTCTGTTCGAACTCCGCCTCCGTCTCGCCGCAGAAGCCGCAGATCATGTCTGTGGACAGGCCCACTGAAACACACATTAATCATATCTGTTGATCAATCACAGCACCTTATTATATAGGTACTAAGATGTTTTTAGAACTGACCCTATGGCCCCTCCGTTAGACGTGGGGAGAGGAGGACATCCGCTGTCCTCGGCCAAGATAATAATAGTATTTATAATCGTAATAGTCCGGTTTGCCTTCTCCCAGTAGCTGGGAAAGAAGGGGGGGGCTGTCCCCCATCCACCACAAATACATAGTTCTACCTAAAAAAAAAAAAGAAAAAAAAAGAACTGACCCTGACAAAGATTAATATTTTTCCCTGTATCTCCAAAAACTACGAAATTTGTCGCGAAGCGAGTGCGGTCAATTCACTATGGTACTCAGTCAACGGCATGCCCTACACGTTTTATACCAATCTTGACAGACTGAGAATGACTTTATCCGATATGATCAATTTCGTTTGTGGGTTCGGCTTTTTGCTTGAAAAATAAAAGGAAACGTACCTCCCGGCAGCATGTCCCTGACTCGAGCGACCAGTCGCAGATAGGCCTCCCTCGTGTGTCCGCGCCGCATGCGCTCCAGTACCGCACTAGAGCCCGACTGCGCTGGCAGGTGGAGAAGCTTACACACATTAGGCCGCTTCGAGATCACCTCCAACACCTGATCAAATATAATAATAAGAAATGTTGCTAAGACAATAGATAATAATAATATCACTGGACTGTATACACCGTCAGCCCCACGTAATTACTAACAATTACTGTTAGAGATAGATAGATAATTGTTTTACAGTAGGTACTGTTTAGTATAAGTGTTGTCTATGTTTAGTCATAGACTATATACTGAATACTAACACCATAGATGTTATCTATATTTAGGTATCAATCTAGAGTGGGATGTTTTACAGTACGACCGTGGCGTCCCTAGTGACAGCTACAAGCATATCACCATAGGCAGAGAGCTGCGGATACCCAGCAAAGATACTGAACAAACTTTGGCATCAGCTGTCAACTCTGATCTGTCAGACTTGTCCTACTTCCACTTGGCGTAAGTATATGCAGCAAATACTTGATTACTCCCCTGTTTTTTGGCCCCATACTCGTTACATTAAAAACTCACTTCGTCGGGAAAATCTTTGGGATGTGCCGCTGTGAAGCGCACCCTCATCTCGGGGTCCACGGCTGACACCCGGTCTAGCAGGTCAGCGAATCTCAAACCGCCCCGTTTACTCTTGTACACCGTTGAGAACCCTGTAATTCAGTTTATTATCTTACAAAGACAGCAAAACCTTCGCCCGCAACTGCTACGGATCCAAAGTTGGCACCAATGAGAAACTTCCATATTGAAGTGATTAAGAGAAAAGCGAGCTAAACGTTTACTATAAATGATCACTGCACACATATCAACTAGTAAACAGATCATAACCGTTAATCACTTTTTTTTTCTCGCGGGAAAATGCATTTACGTGCGTAAATGCATGCCACCGGACCGAGGGTGAGGTCCGGTGGATGTGTACTGGACTCCCGGATAAATTGATACCCACTAAAACCCCGTGGGTGCCATCGGCCGCCTATACTGAGGTGGCCCAGATCTGTCAGCAACAGGGCACAACCGTTCATGACCTTGGGTCTTTCAGTATTATTTGTATGAAACTCCATACTGCAACGCGCACTAATGGGAAAATATAACGTAATCGCCTCGCCTCGGAACAGGCTCCGAACCACTATCAACGCGCTTACGCCGGGCGGTCCCTCAGTACCCGAACTAAGGTATCTTCGTTCAATTTCAAGTATGTATTCCATTTCAAGTATGTGATCTTGTAAAGCCTTCTTTTCATCATGTTTAATCCCTGATAGCTTTCTTCTCAAAAATAATGTTCCAACTGTACTCTTTTTCATAAAGTTTTCTTCCAGATTTTTCCACATGAGATATGCAGAATCTTTTTTCACATAGTCAATGTGGGAGTCCGCCACGCCCGCGATGAGTAGGGCTTGCGCCTTGGCTTCCCTTTTTGTATTATCACTTTTTGTTGCATAATCTTTACTCTGGATGGCCGCTGAACATTCATTCTCTGTTAAAATGCTTTTCATGCGAAACGCCCACGTGGCGTAATTCTTTCCGCAAAAAGGTTCGATTCTATACTTCGAAGATTCCATTTTCTTTTCGTTGTACAGTAATTTTCGTTTTGTTTCTTTTGTTCTAAGTGGCGGCGCATTGGAAGCGTATTATTAATAATTAGTCGGTGAATAAAGAGAAACACTAAATATGGGCACCATTTTGTTTAATAGCAGAGCAAAAGTATATTAGTTTTAGTACAAGCTTCCTGTCTTTTTTGACAAGAACCATAGAGTAAAAATAAAACTTACATCTAGAGAAGGGAAACGTCTCACAGTAGTGTTGGGAATCAATTAACAATATCAACAGTGCTCTACACTTAGAAGACAACCAAGTTGACGTACAGGTGGTGCTGATACGCTTACGTTACGTTGACGCCTGGTTGATGGAGAGGCGAAGGCGATACTGTTACGATCCCTTTCCGAGTTGATTAATTGATGACCTTTAAACTACGTTGGTATCGACAACACCTGTCCAAGCAACTAGTAATAAGTGTCATGACCTGTGGCATTTTTCGTAGCACTAAATAAATATTTGTATCAATTGTTTTACCACAACAGGATCAATTAAACACAAAATGACCCACCTTCTACGAGTTTTGTTTCATATTTCTCAGTTCGTTGGCTAACATCTCTATAGCTGTTCACGTTCTGTCCCAGTAGGGTCACTTCCTTGACACCCTGATCTGCTAGGTGTTGTACCTCCTCAACTATGGACTCTATTGGTCTGGATCTCTCCCTACCTCTAGTGAAGGGCACTATACAGTAAGTGCACATGTTGTCACAACCCCTCATTATGGATCTGGAACAATAAAATTAGCTTTGGATGTTGTGTTTCCCTTGGTTCCCTGTGATAAATTTTCTGTGAAAAAAAAGGGCCCATAAATAAGTAAATAACTGGCCACTGTTAATGCTGGACATACAAAAGATCATTTCGGTGACTATCAAATATACCATTATTCATCCTATGTGCACATTGCCCGGCTTCCTATCCTACACTCCCTTGGGCTACAAAAGTAAAAAAAAAACAGCATGGCTATCACTTCACACCCGTCTTATGCAATTTCAGGTTCATGCCAGCCTCGTTAGACTGGAATGCACTATATAATAATAACTCTTACCTCTGTAAGAGTTATTATTATATATCCGCTAATGTAATAAATACTTGTCACTATTAAAAACTCACATAAACGCTGATATGCTATCCTTATTCAACCGTACCGGGACAACATCAGCATACGTTTCATCTAAGGACAGTAATACATTTACGGCAGTCTGACCACTACTAGTCAAAGCCAATAGCCGAGGCAAATCTCTGTAACTGTCTGGTCCGGCAACTGCAAATAATGAAATTTATACATTGTAATCTGAACCTCTTATCATTTAAAACATTTTCATTGGTCCTGTAAGTGAATCAATATTCTGTTACTGGACAAAATAATCATTGAAATGAATTAATTGGCACTCTTTCTCACTCTCTACTTTTTTACTATTTTTTCTAATTATAAATACTTAATTTAGTAATTCACATATTTAACATACCAACATCTACAGCCTTTTCTTTTTCAATTAACTTTTCTCTCAACCTTTCTGCCATACAGCCCAATATACCTATTTTGACAGGATTAGATTCCTTCTTAGACGCCCTGCGTCTCTTAAATCCACGTAAGTGATCCAAACGGTGCCAAATTTTTGTCTCCGCCCCCTCTCTAATGGAGCAGGTCATCACTAAGAAAATATCTGCCTCCTCTTCACTTTCTGTCTTCTCAAAACCCGCGTTTTTTAATATAGACCACACTATGTCGGTATCATTTAAGTTCATTTGACACCCGTACACATCGAAGAATACTTTTCTTTTATTTACCTCTCTAATAGACTCTGGCAAATAGGGTATTTGTGGTGGTTGTGTGATAACCTCCGATAGATCAGCCGTATCGTAGATAAACTCTTTTAAGCCAGGTCCATGTTTGAGTTTCTCCTTTAACACAGTAACATTTGTGTTTGATACACATCTACATTTGGGAGGAGATCTGTGCAGGAATCTTAACAATCGACTTGTATTGTTCAATAACATTATTTCAATTTAAATATTATCACACTCTGGAATTACATTAGGAATAAGGCTATTTGTAAGCAATTACTTAGTAAAATTTAAATTTAGTCCTCTCATTATTACCATTATCCTAAAATAAATTTGAAATATTTTGACTTTTGAGTTTTGACAATTGACACTGACACAAAACAGTTGTTTGTTAAAGGTCAGCCACACGAACTGATTCGTCATAAACGCGCAAACACGAATTAAACCTCAAAGATAGACATTTGGTACAAAGATAACACAGGGTTAGTTTTTGGTCACTGGCCAAATTTTCAGATTTGGTTCAGAATCGATTATATATTCGATTTATGAAATAAAAAAAATAAGAAAAAAAATAAAAAAATATTTTTTGTCCCGTAGGAAAATAAATACCGTGTGGATAACATAGTTGATGTGCCGCGAGGTACAGCGCGGCAAGCAGCGGCTCTTTGATGATGCCGAAAGGCTACAATAACAAATAAGAAAAAGCCGACAAAGCGCAATACCGCCATCCCGACTTCAGTTTCACGCGAAGCGTCTAACGATCGATACGTATTTAAATAATAATTAAGTGTTAATATTTTCACGCGCCCTCTTTTGCAATGATATCGCATTAATACATAAGTGATGAATATTACGAAATTATAAGATACGAAATTATAGAGTACCTAACAGATGTACAATTTTAGCCGCCAATCAGAGGTAGCTCGATCACGAACAGTTCATCACACCTTCACATGCATCAGGTCGTGGCCAGAACACCACAATAACACCAGAGCTCAAAAACGCCGTGTTGGGTTTATTCGAGACGAATCCAAACAACACATCTAGACGATTCAATGTCAGTCAACATCAAGTCAATCAGTCATCAAGTTATCAAGACCTTAAAAATAAAATAATTAGTGCCTTCAATGAAGTTAAAAGTGATAGTGACACGCTAAACTTTCATTCTGGTTCAGACACTCGTCTGAGACAGACCTCTCGCTCCTTACAATTAGCCTTTTGCTATTGTAATAAGCGCCCAGCGCCGCTCCGAGAACAATAGCATTGTCCTTTTAAAGGATTATACTTTTGTTATCGGAGATCGCTGTTTCCGTTCCGAGTTTTTGTATCCGAATATACAATAGCTCTCGTTACACGTGTGCAGTGTTTAGTGAGTGAAAAAAGTGCCGCGTTCTCGTCTCTCAGAGCCACCGCTGGCTAGCCTACGTGCGGTTTGGGCTGAGTTCGCGAAAAATTAGCTGCCGCTGGCTAATTAATCGTTGTGTTGTGTTAACTTAGTATCGCGTTGTGT
>LUGF01041196.1:51876-68141 GCA_001625245.1 Calycopis cecrops | reverse complement strand
AGAAGAAAAAATTAGAAACCAGCAGATAGTATTGTGCTTATTCGGACACCTTTCGGTGCGCACAGCAATTGCATCTTAATGCGCTGTATGCTGTAGTATTATAGTACTCTTTGGCTGTATGCGCATAA
Source organism: Calycopis cecrops (assembly GCA_001625245.1). Taxonomy (NCBI): domain Eukaryota; kingdom Metazoa; phylum Arthropoda; class Insecta; order Lepidoptera; family Lycaenidae; genus Calycopis; species Calycopis cecrops. The sequence continues at coordinate 68,013 of LUGF01041196.1, read as the reverse complement.
GTACATTAGGATTGCATAAGCGTATCATGATTTAAAAACTTTTACGCTGCAATTTATGAATAATATGCTGGATTTTAATGTTATGATATTATATATGAGGCGATAGAAAGGGCTCAAAAGGTGATACGTAGATAATTTATAGCGTTACATACTGCTTAGATTAATTAATAGTAGTTTGAGTGAACCCGAATGGATGTAAGCGAGACATGGCTATGTAACTCCCTTGTACTTGTATTGTCCCAGCACAATTAATCGTACACCGCGCTTTTTCACTCTCGTACTCTCTCAGTATACAGTGACATTGTCCGATTGTCCGAATAAGAGTTAGCGTTGGGTGATGCGTAATATAGTATACTGCCGAGGAATGTTACATAACAGTACATCGTACGCGTACTACACTAGACTACCAGGAGAGTCCACTCCTTATAATAAACAAATCAATAAATAGGCCTCGTCACTGTTACAGGAGACTCAATTTTTATAGTTACACATTAGTGGGTTCTCTAAACCTTTCGCGTAATTTTATTCTTTTATTTTTAGAGAAATTTTATATTATTAATAATTATTATAGTCAGTCTTTTATTGAAGTGATAACTTCGTATGGAAACTGCTTCGTTACGTAAAGCGTTACAAAGCCAGTCGATCTGGCTTCCCTTTCTTTCTTTTTCTTACTCTTCTCTCAATTAAGTAACTAAAAAAGGGTTGGTAAATTTCATACAAAGATACCTAGCGCTGACGCTTGAATGAATGCGGCGCCTGCATGTATATGAAACTACAATAACTTATGACACATTAACCAGATAGATGCCACGTGGCATTGAGTACACAATTATAAAGTTTTAAAAGGGGAAATTATTATTTTTGTAGAAATCTCACAGGAATTTAGGATTTGCGTAAAGCTTATTAAAACAGCTTTATACTATAAAGAAAAAATGTTGTACCTTTGGAATAAGCTTGGAATAGATGAATACTAAGAAGAAATTGTAATTACTTTACGGGTTTTAACACGATAAAATACTAAAGGCCAAAATATACCTTTGCTCGACGTTTCGACTGTTGTTGGCAAATACTTTACATGTATTTAATCGAATATGAATAGAGAAATATCAGATGTCATAGTCTATACTTTTTGAAATGTCAATTGTCAAATATCTCATGTTGAAAATTGTAACCAAACACACGTGTAAAACTATATAGTTATTAAATATTATTGTGCAAGTTTATTTAAAGTAAGTTATTTAATTTTTTTATTCGATACACTTAGCCGTCAAATCATGTCGAAGAAGATTAAAAAATTAGTTGTAGATACAACTGCATTCATCAAAGCGGCCAATCTGCAAGACATTGCAGACAATATTTATACTATTCAAGAGGTAATTGACGAAATTACTAACGATAGACAACGAAGAAAGCTAGTGGTACTTCCCTACGATCTTATTGTAAAAGATGTATTTACAGAAAATATTAAATTTATCACGGAATTTTCCAAGAAAACTGGAGATTACACCAGTCTGTCTGCAACGGATGTAAAAGTTATGGCTCTCACTTATCAATTAGAAAAGGAATTAATTGGTACTGAACATCTTAAAACTGAACCTACCATGTCAAAGACAGTTAAGGTTACTGGTTTATCAATTTTAAACCAGCCAGAAAATGAAGATAAAGTATCCGAAATAGAAAATATTCCAAAACAACAAGAAAGTAATGACACGGACGCTACAAAAGTCGATGATATTAGTGATAACGAAACTGAGGACGCACAATTAGCTGCGGAAATTAAAAATATGGATTTAAAAGAAGATACAGAATTTGATAACATTATAGTTAAAGTTTCTGATGAAGAAGCAACAAATAGTGAGGACGAATCTGAAAGTGATGAGGGAGACTGGATAACACCAGGCAACTTGGTTGAAAAAAAGAAGGAATTAGAAATGGGAGAATTTGATGATGAGATTGAATCTGTAGAAATAGCATGTATTACTTCAGATTTTGCCATGCAAAATGTTTTGAAACAGATTGGTCTTCATGTTACCTCCATAGATGGTAGAATTATTAGGCATCTACGCACTTTCATTTTCCGCTGCACAACATGCTTTAAAACATGTAGTGTGATGACAAAACTTTTTTGCCCCAAGTGTGGCCATGCCACCTTAAAGAAAGTGTCAGTCAGTGTTGATGATGACGGCAATCAGCAAATACACATTAATGGTCGAAAGCCACTAACAGCAAGGGGTAAAAAGTTCAGCCTGCCTACACCTAAAGGAGGCCAGCATTTCCAATACCCGATTCTTACTGAAGACCAGCACATACATAAAAACTTTGCTACAAAGCTTGGACGCAGCAAGACCAATGCCATGGACCCAGATTATACAGCTGGCTTCTCTCCATTTGCAATGAAAGATGTGAACTCAAAGTCTGCTGTCTTAGGAGTTAGAGCAAATAAACAAGATATAAAATATTGGATGAAGCATTATTCAAAAGGTAAAAAGAAATGAAACAAAACATATACATTTTTATAGTATTGTAATATATGGTTGAATCTAAGCATATTTATTGTTTATTAATTTCCTATAAAACATGAAGATCAAACGTATATCACTTAGCAGAAGATACAATATTTTTATCAGTGACTATTAGAATTCATTACAAGTTAAATGCTAAATATTTCGGCTGTGAAATTTTCTGCTAGTACTCCTCAGCCATCAAATTCATTAATGTAGTATGGGATTTGACAACATTAAAGTACTGAGAAGTACAGGCAGCAATTTTTGAAACACACCTTAATTCAACTACCAGTTATATTTGTGCATAGCTATAGCAATAGTTATGATTCTAAACGCCCTGTAAACAATCAAAGTGATTATTTATCAAATAATGTTTAATGAAAATTTATAGTTTGACCAGCAAACTAGACAATCAAATTGAATTGTTTATAGGATGCGTGACTGAGACAGAGACGGAGAAGACATGTAAATCTGCTACCATTTTCTATTAATTTAAATGACCAATACTATTTTAACCACTAGGGTTATGATTATAATAAGTTATAAATCTTACATTTATGATTACATGTATGATAAACCACTAAAATCAATTTATTATTCGAAAGAATTATACATGTATAGTCCTATTACATTTTCTCTATGAGTATTTGTCTTCAACTACAAACTAAGATACATTTTGCTGAAATGCTTACTTCTTGTCAAGTTTGTCTTCAATAAATTTAAACACTGAGGACATACAAGTGTATGATGTCATTTCATGTTTGGAATGGCCTAAAAAAGAATAAAATTTTAATTATCAAAACAAATTGCAGATAATATATCAGTATGTTTTTATGATTTGTTTTAAGGCATAGGGATACAAACTATTGGTGACTACTGTGCCCATTGACATTCAAACATTTCCCTCTATCATCTTATCCCTCATTGAGCAACAACTTACTACATACTTACATATCTCGCAGGCATAGCCATAAAATTTAAGGAGAATTAGAGAATAAGTTACCTGCAGATACTCTCATCACATCATGCTCTGGTGTATTTATCGGTGTATCAAGAGGCGAAGGGCTGGATATCCAATTTTTTGAGATCTAAAAAAAATATTTGCACAAAGCTTTTAATAAACATTGCTTAACAACTGTAGTGTGTGTAACAACTGTAATTTGTAGCAAGATAAAAGTTGGACAAATATAACCACGGACTGGAGAGGCCCTGCAGGCAAACGCAAAGTTGGAGGGTCAAGAAAAAGATGGACTGAGGATATAGCAGAGGTAGCTGGTAAGGACTGGATGTTAACCGCAAAAAACAAGAAAGAGTGAAAAATGATGGGGGAGGCTTTCACCCTAAGAGGGAACATTCTATAATTTAAATATTAATTAAAACAAACTGAAATGTATTAATATAAGGATGTTTTATAAAGCTTTAATAATAATAATAACAACTGTGGAAAACCAAGTTCAAAGAACCAGTAAATGTATTAACAAGTGCAGCAGCATTAATTATAGTAGATAGGCATAAAAGCCGAGCATTTAGGATTCATGTTATTACACCTCTTTAAATATTATTGCATCTCTTTTAATCACTAATTATTTATCATATACATAATAATTTTAAACTAGTTGTTTTCTATTGCAAGCCTTGGGTCGATTCTTCACTTTCATATCAATTTTTAGGATTCCATAGCCAAATGGCAAAAAACGGAACCCTTATAGGATTCGTCATGTCTGTCTGTCCGTCCATTCGTATGTCATAGCCATTTTTTTCCGAAACTATTGGGCCTTTGTTGTTGAAACTTTGTAGGTTGATGTATTCTGTGAACCGCTACTCGAATTTTAAATAAAAATAAATAAATTAAAAAGATACTGCATATATAGAACTGTATGTGAGGGGTATCTATGAATAGGTCTTCAAAAATGACATTAAGATTACTAAAACCTTTTTTATCAAAATAAATTGTTTGAAAGATAGACGCTTCCAAAATGAGTGTCGCCCCCTCTAACTTTTAAAATAGGAAAGTGAGAAATCTAAAAAATATATATGCTCTAGCTCTCAATAAAAACTTTCAATGAAAATTGGTATGAGCGAGATATCCTTATAAGTTTTTGAGAAATAAAACATTTTCAAAAAAACGAAAATGCTACTTTGAAATTCTTTCAAACACTATGATTTTTTTTTAATCCATGATGGTGGCAAAAAAAGCATACGGCCCACCTGATGGTACGTGGTTTACCGTAGCCTATGGACGCTTGCAACACCAGGGGCATCACATGCGCATTGCCGACCCTTTAAAAACCTCTTGACTCCCTTCTTGAAGAACCCCATATTGTAGCCCTCTGGGAAAACCTCGGCAGGGAGTTCATTCCACAATCGGAGGGTCCGTGGGAGGAAATTCCTCTGAAATTGAACGGTACGGGACCATTTGGGCTCCAATGTGTGAGCGTGAACTCCCTGTCGATGGCGAGCGTTGCGGTGATAGAAAGTGGCCGTGGGCATCATGTCAAACAATTCCTCGGAACACAACCCATTATACAAGCGGTAGAACACGCATAAGGAAGCAAAGTCCCTCCTTAGACTTAAAGGTTCGATACCGCTCGTAAGTATAGGATCGTCGACAAGTCTCACAGCTCTCCTTTGGACCGAGTCGAAAGGCCCAAGTTGGTATGCTGGCGCTCCCACCCAGAGATGGGAACAGTACTCCATGTGGGGACGGACTTGCGCTTTATACAATAGCAGTCTCTGCCCCGCCGTGAAGTACCGCTTCGCTCTGTTTAGCACACCGAGTTTTTTAGATGCCAGCTTGGCCTTGTCTTCTAGGTGACTTTGGAACTGGACGTCGCGTCGCTGGATATGTCGACACCAAAGATACCTATATAAGTGGAGATGGTAAGGGTCGTGTCCTGGAATTGAGGGGCCACAATGAATGGGGTTTTCTTAGCGGTGAACGCACAAACTTGTGTCTTGGAGGGGTTGAACCGGACTAAATTGTCCCGACCCCAATCGGAGACTCCACATAAGGTACTCTCGATTTGAGACACAAGTTGTTCGCGACTTTCTTCCACAACGGAGCGAGGGATGTTTGCATGGCCTGTGTAGAACGCGTCTCCAGTGCTATCATCCGCATAGCAATGAATGCCATCGATAGACAGCATGTCATTGATATGCAGAAGAAACAGCGTTGGAGACAGTACAGAGCCTTGCTTGCTTGAGCTTGGGACACCAGCGTTTATTTCTACCGTCAACCACGGCTCTTATGCATCGGCCGGATAAAAAGCTAGCAATCCAATTGCACAAACCCTCGGGTAGTCCGAATGAACGCAACTTCGACAGAAGGCTCCGGTGCCAGACCCAATCGAACGCCTTCGCTATATCTAGGCTAACTGCCAATGCCTCACCTTGACTCTCAATGGCTGAAGCCCAACGGTGTGTCAGATACATTAGAAGATCACCAGTCGAACGACCGTGGCTAAAACCGTATTGACGGTCGCTGATCAAATCGTGTTCATCTAGGTATCTGAGGAGCTTCGTGTTAATCACACGCTCCATGACCTTGGAGAGAAGGAAGGTAATAACGATAGGCCTGTAATTCGACGGGTCCGATTTATTGCCCTTTTTGGGCCCGGTGCACGTTGGCGGTCTTCCACGAAGACGGTACTTGCCTGGAGTGGTAAGAAAGTGCGAAAAGTCGCGTTAGCACAGGGCACAACTCAGGAGCACACTGTTTGAGCACCACTGCCGGTATGCCGTCGGGCCCACTCGACTTATGAACATCAAGACTGAGCAGCTCCCGGCGGACATCTCTTTGTGAGATATGTACTTCCGCCATGGAGTATCCGCAACACGGGATTGTAAGTGGAGCGGTGCTTTCATCGACGTTCAAAGTCGAGTTTGAGGCAAAAAATGAAAAGCCAAGTCATTTTATTTTCTGGTAAAAAATGTCGCAGAGACCATTTCGTTGGTACGGAACCCTTTTTTTTTTTACTGGGGGAAATGTCACTACGCATACCACTCTGCTTCGGGGGAAGCGAGTGGTTATGTGGGACTCTTGCCGGAACCCTCGGTTTGCAAGTCCGACTCGCACTTGGCCGGTTTTTTTAATTTTTTGCCTACAAATTGATATGTTTAACACTTGTAGATATAATTTATGAAGCACAACAGCTGTTCTGAACCATATGGCTGCCATCTAGGCGTTCCGCGTAATTAATCTAATCAATATGTAATACCGGTGTAGGCCGCGTCGGTCGCTGCCGCGCGGTTGCTACGCGACGCTTGAGTTTTAAGACGCCATTGTTGTGACATCTCTTTTGTGATCGAGACGCTATATTATTATTGTTGTTACATCTCTTGAGAGATTGGCGCGTAGTTTTAAGTGTTGGTTCCCCTTTTGATATTATCGGGAGTGTAAATTAACTGACTAACTAAATGAAGCTATGTGTGTTGTAATGTGAATCATTGGACAATTGAAAACCCTGTTGCGGAAGCTTGCTGTAGATTCATCTCGGCGGATTGGGGCTTTACGGGAAGCTAAGTATATCTCATTGCATGTGTGAAATTTATGGCCATAGGTTTTATGTAGTAATGTGATATATTAAGCCGGTCTCCAGATATGCAAGGTAATTGCATTAATTTTAAGTTTAATATAGCTCTGCGTAATGGCAGACAAAGTTCATTCTGATTTGAGCCCTGTGTAATAACATTCCTTCCACTGCGCAACAAATCCAGGGACAGAACTGAACAACAGCAATAGCAAATATTTTTGCTTATAAACAAACCCTCATCACAAATACTTTTTTTTATATCATAGGAAGGCAAACAAGCAAAGGAGTTTAGTTAGTTTGTTTAGTAAGAGGTAGCGCCACACTGCATGCATGTACCCGAATTGGGCCGGCACTACAGGGGAGGTATCTCTTGCTTACACGAAAATTATGCTTTCGCGTTTTGTGCGGTGTGTAAGTTATACGGTGGTCCCTGGAGGTGGCAAGAGAAAGGAGGGCAGCGCATCTGTATAGCCTCTATGCGGATGTCTATGGGGGTCGGTAGTCATGAAAATAGCTCGTTTGGGGGCACACAAGCAGCCGGAGCTACTTTCATGACTACCATATAAAAAAAAAGCAGTCTTTTGTTGACTACTGACGCTCACAAAAATCGACATAGAGATTATGTAGACATGTTGCCTTCTTCATTCCCCTTCCATACGCCACCAGAAACATATCACATAAATTGCGATAGCACAGATGTCTCTACCCCGGCAATGCATGAGTGAGATACACACTCAGTGGAGTCTAGTTGATGGCCTTATTGAGCTGCAATGCAGCATGGCAATACATATTATATAGTTATAGATACATAACATAGTTTTCTACAGTTACTATATTAAGTGAACATTATAGTAGAATTTTAGCTAAATACATAATGAAGTCTCTTCAGAAGTTATAGAACTACTCATATTTAGTAAATAAACAAATTCGCTAGCAATAACACAATACAATTTTTATCCTATGTAATATGTATGTCGATACAATTGGGTAAAAAAATATCAACCACACTTTCTAGATACATTCGCCAACTTATGCATAATGTTTTTATTTTGTAGAATAATCTACAGTCATTATAATTATCATCTTGATATATCTACATCACATCATCAATTCGTTTATATGATGCTGGATTATGACAGAGAAGTGGCAAATTTTTTGAGAAATTCACATTGTGTTACTGTTTTAGCTTTGAAGGAGACTTTTTGTTGCAGTTATATTAAATTAAAATATGTGTTATGTAACTCCTTTTGAGGTGAAAATGATAAAGTGAAGTTTTTAAAAATGTTGAATGTAAATATCGTGAACTTAAGAACTTCGAGGAGAGAGAACTTCCAAGAAACCAAATTTTACTGTTAATTACAATGGTTAATGAGTCAATGAGAGAGAAGTCAATTTTTTTATTAATTTTTCATTGATAACACAATATTAGAATGTTATCGATAAATAATTAATTTTTCAAAGTTTCGTAAATGTTGGTTAATGAGTTCTAGCAGTAAGCCGACGATATACTGGTGGGAATTCTAAAAATGTGTTACAAAAATATACATATTTCATAGCAAAATGAGATATGAGTACAAACCGTTTTAGTATAATCATTCAATTTCACTCTTGAATATCGGTGTACAGAATCTGTCAATGCGATAGCTTTCACCCTCTCTTCAAAATCGTTTTTGTATACATCAGACAGCATTAAAGTCAAATAACCTCCAAAACTATGAGCGACAATAACAATGCTGGTTGCTGTACATTGTTTTACATAGTTCTCCCACACATATTTATAATGTTCTTCGGAACTCCCACTGTCTTTTATATTTTTACCATCCCTGGTGTTATCGTTGGGGTTAAAGACAATGATTCCGTAATTCCTGGTAGCAGCTTGCTTTATGTACGGTATTTGAGTGCCCATGTCCAAATTTTCATTTATTATTAGACTAAAAGTATACAAATATAAAAGGTATACAAATAAATTTTATTGACACCAGATAATACAGCTGTTTATGTCATTTGATCAGCAGATGGATACTCAACTAATAGCATCCAAATAGAAGAATAGAATATAAAATTAAGATTTATTTAATAAAAAGTACATTCAGAACAGACAAATTGTTGTAGTAGTTAATTACGAGCAACACAAAATTAGGTTTTAGCGAGTAATTTGCAGGCTATAGGTTTGTCGCAAAGCCAAGTTTAATTTTATGTATATATAAGTACTTTAGAACTAAATTTTTATAACCACAATTAAATCATCGTTCTAATAATTTTAATCAAACAGTTGTTGCCCTTTTGACTGAGCTGTGTCAGGAGAATAAAGTTTTTTGAGTTTTGTGATGTATGTGGATTTCTATCTTCCTAGCTACAGTCTGAACTTCTTAATGGATTTTAATGTATGAGGTGTTGATAAATTAGTCTTGATAATGAGTGACACTAAGTACATTGAAGTACATTTCAAACAGTTGAGATTTTGTTTGTTTTCTAAATTTCATCATCATCAGCCTATTGCAGTCCACTGTTGGACATAGGCCTCTCCCATAGCACATTTATTACATATCTATGACTGCCATGTTATAGACATATTTAAAGAACGTTCATTAAATAAATATGTACTCAGTACTTATATAAATATATACTATTATAAATATTTGTTGATTTTATTATACTTTAGCAAATACAGCAATTAAAAGGACCAAAGCTTTTGATGGTGCGTTAAAAAGCATACAAACAAAGGAAAGTGCGGAATGTGTTCTTACTTACGATCTAGCCCACTGCCCTGCCCTTACTGCACCAGAACCATGTATGAGAAGCATAAGGACATCCTTTTTATTGTAGTCCTTGGACACGAATATAAATGTACCATCATCTTCGGAGGAGTCTTTCGGCACCGGTAACCTTTTAAGTTTTACTTCAGTCTCCAACAAACTGTATATGTGCTCGGTGACAGCAGCTCCAAGCCTTTCGTAATGTGACTGGCATTCTTGATGATCATTACTAATGTTAAATTGGAATGGTTCATCGGTGAGCGATCCATCAGCCCCTATTTTTCTCAACTGCCCCTCTGTAATAAAGTATTAGAGCATTTGTACTTTGATTTGCAGGCATTTTTGATGTGCAATCAAACAAAAAAGCTGTACTTACCTGTGTTAAATGCATATCCCAATTCCAAAATTGAGTTTTTCGTCGTCATTGTTTCAGAAATATTATGTTTTTGTGATATACATTGATATTTCCCTGGTTTTTTGGTAAAATATGATTTTATTCCACGTATTGCCTTCATTTAATTCTCTATTACATTATTGACAATTATGATAAAATTTGAGAACATGGAACCAAAACAAATTTGTTTTTTGTTGAACTGCGTAAATCGATAACTCGACTTCAAACAGATTATAATTTTTATATTCTCTTTGCGTTTACTGGGATTTCGATTTTTGCATAGATAATAAATGGGACAAACGAAATCGATTCGCGAGTGCGCATTGATCTCAAATAATACAGTCTACGTTAAATTTCTTTTCTCTGTCTACGTTAAATTGGTATATATTTATTACATTGATGTATTAAATTAATATATTAAAATAAATTTTATTAATGGTATTTGTCTCCCAAACTAGCAGTCTGGGTCTATTGATGACTACGAGTTACGATATCCATAGACATGCTTAATTACTATGCTGACGAGTTGCCTTCTTTCCATTCATCCCACCTACTAGGTATCATCGAAAACACACATGGCACGTAACTTTACGGTGGCATTAAGTGGGCGAGCATCCTCCCCTGCCGCGCTGGCCCTATTCGGATGCAATGAAGCATAATCGTTACTTGTACCTCTTGGCTCTTACTTTCCTATTCTTTGTATGCTTACTTGGTTAAAATTATTCTCAATAAATAATTGATCAAGTCGAATTTTGGATGCTTCTTGACGTCATTGATCGAAATTTAATTTAAAAAACCGGCCAAACTCTATCACAGTGCATGATGGTGCCTGGAAGGCTGGTGAAAGATAGCAGAGTTTTAATAAGACGGTCCCGTCTTTTACTATTTGGGTACAGAAACCCTAAAAACCATATGATAATTTCTTCCTCTCCTACAACTGTACAGGTTACTGTGAGATATAAGTCAAGGCTCCAGTCAGATAGGGCCAGACAGGACTACCCATAGCGGACACGCTTGCGAGGAGACGGCTGATCTGAATCAGCAGACGGCGACGTGAATGGGTCGACTGGCGGGTCCGATTCGGACACATTGCTGGCAGGCACCTTTGGAGTTCTCTGGCCAGGGGTGAGGATGAGACCCTGACCTCATTGCAGGGTGCCAACGACGTAGCAGGGACTGTCCGGAGGCAGCCGGACAGTCGCAACATTATTAGCGGCTGAAGGCACCCGCAGGTATTGCACTAAGTGTCGAGTCCGATATATGTCTAGGGATCACCCGGGCTCCTAGGTATCATACGTATTCCCCGACGTCAATAACAAAAAAGGTAGTCATTTGCGCGGTCTGATATATTTTTTTGCAAAAACGTGATGCCCTAAATTAACTATGGATGCAGATCCATTGACCTCCTACCATCCCCACCCTTGTAGGATTACCATAAGTGAGCGAGATGTATTAACCCAGTCGTGCCGGCGCGTTTCTGCTTTCAGTATTTTGTTGCAGGCAACGTACAGCTGTAGGCCCTTTTGTGTGACCAAGCCGGAATGAAGGCAATATGCCACTCAAAGGGCTGCAATGATCAGTTAATAAAGGGACAGGAGCAGACCTAAGCTTGAACATCATAGCAAGGAGCAGCAGTGCAATAATGGCATTGTATGATGCTTTCCACAACCAATATTGGGCTAGATTGAACCGAAATTAAATATGTACCATTTTTTTAAATATTAATTTACATACCTACACACTGCCTTGTTTGCATGATATAATTATGATGTAACCATATAGGCCAGTGGAATTAATTAATTTTATTATTAAGTAATAAAAATGTTTTACTCTTTTAGATTATATTTGATTGCCTTTTTCTACACAATATAGTCATTTTTATTGAGGAATTCCTGGACATAGTATCTTGAAGATCATTTTGTACCTGTAGATTGAAGCTTTCTGTTACAGCTAGACAGAAAGAAATATCAAGTAATGAAACTGCATTTTTATAATCATTTCACATTTATTCATTATACCAATCCAAAAATAGAAGAGTAAATGACATGACTAGCAAGAAGAACAGAATGTAAACTCTTAAGCCTGCATTTCTTTGTATGGCTTGCTTTATTTGTTCATTAGCATCCTTCATGGTTTCTGTGGTGCCTACTACAGTATTGGCTATCCTATCTATATCTTGTTCTTGCTGCAACACCTAAAACATAAAATTATACATTTTATGAAGGCAAATGAGCAGACTGGACCTATTGATGATTATAACATTCATGGAAATACATAATGACGATATCGGCATTCTGCCCTCTTTTCTTCTATGGGTTACCGTAAACACTACCTGGGTCACCTTACTATCATTTGTGTGAGATTGAGATCTTGCTGGTTTAATACTGCTGCAAGCATGGTAGTGCCATGCTATTTGCAGCCATTCTTATTGGATTGCTGTCCGTACATGGCAAACATAAAATATAAATATTTCTAACTTTTAAATGCCCAAGGGAACCCCAAACAATCTTTTGGATTACTTGGGATAGATTTTACACAGGTGAAACTGGGAACTGAACATATGATATGAAATGACAAGGCTGAGGGGTAGCTAAAGACCCGATGTTCCTGGCTTATACTTGGGCAGGTATTGTCACACACCTCACACAGGTGTGTGACATAGGTATGTTCAGCAGCGGCTGAGAACAGACTGATGATTATGATACAAGACTATCTAAAATCTATTGAGAATACACTGAGTACAGTCAGTTTAACAGTTTCCCTAAATTTTATAGTTACCTTTTCAGTAAATATTTCTTGTAGCTCAGCTATATGTAAAACTTTACTTTCAATCTGTCTCACTTCTTCAGTCATGCTATTAAGCTCATTCAACAGTTGAATATTCTCAGACTCAAACATTTGCAGTTCCTCTGCACTCAGCTCTCCTTCATCGGACATTACCGCTATTTCATTCTCAGTCAAATCCAATTTCGACTTGGAGCTGTCAACTTCTTCTACTTTATCATTTTCCTCTGTCTTCTCTGTAATATTCTCGATGGAATAAGATTTGGGCAGGTCTTTTTTGGATTGTGGGAGTTCAAGGCGTGACAATTTGCGAAAATCTAGTGCCCGTTTCACTCTAAGAGCCTTTAGCTCGCTGTGTATTTTACAAACTGCTTTTAAGTAGGAATCTATAAGGTCGATGACGCTATCCATATATTCGCGCATTTGCTGCGATACTACCACTTTCCGGTTATCATTTCGAAACTCTTTTAGGAGATGTGAACACGTATTGATATATCTCTGAGCGCCTGTGTCGATTTGATCTCTCTCTGCATCAGTCATTTCATCTGTATTAGTAACATTATTAAAGAAACTTAAGTACCTCTCCCTGTGTTCAAGTAGAAAGTCACGTAGCTTTGTTATTTGGAGAGTTATATCTTTAGCTGTTGCCATAAAAGCAGATTTGGACTTGGTTCTAAGTATTCGTTGTTTATCATCACTAGGGCTTTGTATGCCAAAGGCTTTATTCCTTGTTTTCACTGTTTTTATACATGCTTTGAATAATGGAGTTATATCCATTTTGAAGGCAACAACTGTAAGTTAAATATTTATTTCCAATATTTTTGCAAAATCTAATTTCAAATCGTGCAATATCAAAATTAACAGCTTGACAACACGATTGACACGTTTGTCAATCGACAAATGACAACTGTAAGTGTTCTGTTTTATTGCGCTTGTTTTTTGCTTTAATTAGCCAACAAAAACTTATTTTTAATTACTTTTCGTTCATGAAGAGCAATACATATTCGCACGATACCATGGTTATAATATATGTATTTTAAACACCACTAATTGGCTTATACACATCTGATAATCATAGTGTTTACAGGTAAATAATCGAAAGGTGTAACTGCAGTGAAGTAGGCGAAGGAAAAAAGTACGTCAAAATTAAGTTGACACTAATTGTCAATTGTCACACTAAATGAAAATGGGAACTTTGAATTTTGACCAATTCTTAATTCTTATAAGTTGACGGAGAAATTTATAAATAAACTGAGAAAAAACTGATTTTTACAATTAAATATGTCGGGAACAAATTATTCCCAACATTACAAACATTCTATTCCGATAGATATATTGGATGATTTGTGCAGGTAAATAACACATTTAAACAAAAACAATGTTTTTGTTTGATTTTATAGTAGGTACAGTGAAACCTGGTTAAATGAGACTTTAAGGGACCTGCAAATTAGTCTCACTTAGACACATACACTTACACTACAGAGGTATTCCACTTACGCAGGGTCTTGGATATCCAGGTATATATAAATATCTGTCTCAGGAGTTTTCTCAGGAATTTGCAGGTACAATAAGAGTAAGTAAACAAACAGAACAATGTTATCAGAGTCACAGAGGTAAATTCATATAAAATTCACTTACTGTCTTATTATGACGATAAAATCGCAAGAACGAATCCCAGCTATAGAGATTAGGTTCATCCCACTAACAGAGGAAATTGAGTGCCAAAGTGTCGGGACCTCAGCATTAGTTCCAGTTATGGAGGTTTCCCACTTAACCAAGTTTCACTGTACCTACCTACTTAAACATTTCTTCTCCATTAGTTTTTTTGGTAACACACAACTTATAACAAATTCATGTTTATTAACTCTTAGAATGCATTTATTAACAACTGTCAATATCCATGCAAATGTTTGGATAAAAATGAATTTAAATGAGATTAAATTTTGCCACACTTGTTCTTCTTGTACAAATCTTCCTATAGAACTAAATCTTCACAGTTATAAGTTTAATTTATGCCATTTTCTCAAACAACCCTAAGACCCCGTCCAGATTGAGCGTATTAGGCCTGACTACAAACAATTTAACGAGGTGGTCGGGTTTAAAGTCCCTCAAAATTTCACACACGTAGTTAGTAAATAGTAATAAATATAGTTCAGTACTTTTTTATTATATTTAATGTGCAACATAATAATGTAAAAAAAGAAAGACATAAAAAAAGAAACACAACTCGTAAGGGCCTTGAACCCCGACCACCTCGTTAAATCGTTTGTAGTCAGGCCTAATACGCTCAATCTGGACGGGGTCTAAGAATGATCGGTTTTCTATTATTTAAGTTTATAGAATAATACATACAATTTAATCGTTGCAGTCGCTTTATTATCAATCTGCCACAAGAAGATAGAAGCAATTTGGTTCGTATATGTTTTCAAATTGAGCTGGCACATTGGTTTTACCTGGACTACTACTGTACAGATGAGGCTAATAAACTCAACCCATGCGGCATAAGAGACTTTGCTGCACATATATTTCAGGTACCTGTAAATCAACTTTAGTATATTTGCTGTCTATTCTAATACTATAAATATTCAGTTTGGATTTTATTGCACTAATCTCAGGAAATAGTGCTCCGATTGGAAAGGTTCTGTCTATGTTAGGTAGCTCACCTATTGAGCTACATGAGCTGCAACAAGTATGTAGGTTAACCCATTGAGTGCGGCGGACGCCGAACGGCGTCTTTTCATTTCCTTTCCAGATGCGGCGGACGCCGATCTGCGTCCGATTTCAAATGAGTTTATTTTCGTCAAGAATTCAATTTATTACAAATTTCTGCGAAATAAACGTTTACTTTTCCTATTGCTATGAGGTACTGAGCATAGTTTCTGTTAAATCATCTCTTCAAAAATTCAAATATTATTGATAAATTGCGGAGGACGCACATCGGCGTCTACCAGGAGTTACTAACATTTTATTCATGATGCTTTATTTTATTCATGATGCTTTTCAATTTTTTATATGCACATTTTATTTGTGCAGATTTAAACATTTAGACAGTATTTTAAACTTGAATTATGGATAGACTTGCGATGTACTTGCGTGACCCATGTCTATATTTCAAAATCAGTGTTTCTTGAGTAAGATACCGACAGACCGGCGTAAAGTTTTAGCTT
>LUGF01041196.1:19361-30443 GCA_001625245.1 Calycopis cecrops | reverse complement strand
CCGTTCGCACCGCGCTAGTGCAGAATGTATCCGGTGGACTGTCTATGGGTTCTAATTAATGGATACTCGTTGATTATGATCTTGTTAGTATTTCATTGAGAATTTGTATTGTTATAAAATTGTAAAACACGGTCTCAGTTCTCCTCGCCCACATACCCACGAGAGCTCGGCAGTCACAATGAACCCCGAATCAATAGATGACCACCAAACCCCATCATATTCGTTTTGCCACTAGAAATATTTTTAAAAATGAAAAAAATATTTATTAATTTATTTATTTATTTAACAATTTATGTACACTAAAGAAAATCATAAAAAAAAACAATCATTTATATAAATTTTGGTACAAAGGACCTGCTTATCCCATTATGGAATTTCTTCCAACAGTCCTGCTACAGGAAAATGCATGATATATTGCAATATTAATGTGTACATCTTAAAGACTACATTTATAAAACTAATTAAACTAATAATAATAACATATTAATCATATATATTTGTATATACATAATATAGACTACATATAAAATACATATAACAGGTAGATGCATAAATACTTAAATACATACATATTATTTTAAAATACAATACACTTATAAATAAATATACCATGAAATAAGTAGTTATACTTATATCTAATTTAGAAAGAAGCTAAGCTTGTTTTAAGTAATATTCTTTTACTTTTTTTTAAAGAGTGATAGAGTTTGACAGTCTCGAATTTCATATGGTAGAGAATTCCAAAGTCTAACAGCATGTACCGTATAGGAGTAAGAGAAAAAATCTGTTCTATGAACAGGCAAGTGAAGAATTGTACGTTTTAGAGATCTACAAGAGGAGTCGTTTAAATGAGGAAAGGAAAAGCGCTCACGGAGATAGGAAGGGGAACAAGGATGAAAAAGTACATTAAACAGGAAACACAGAATTCTGTAATTTCTTCGATGGAGGATGGGAAGCCATTCTAATTGTTTACGAAAAGCAGTAACATGATCATGTTTTTTCAAGCCAAATATGAATCGTAAACACAAATTTTGAAGTCGTTCAAGTTTGTTGAAGATTGCCTCGGTGGCGTCTGGATAGCAAATGTCAGCATAATCTATAATTGGTTGAATGAGAGATAGCGCGAGTGAAATTTTAGTTGATAGAGGAAGGAAGTTTTGTAGAGTTTTAAGGGAATGGAAAGAAAAGTGAACCTTTCTGCTGATCTCACTTACGCAGCTGTTCCAGGAAAGATTGGAGTCTATAATAACACCTAAATTTTTTACCGAATCAGAAAGGGCGATGGTAGAACCATCTAAGATAATAGGTGGTAGTGTTGTAATATCGAGTCGACAACGCATACGCGAGCTGCCTATAATCAGCGCCTTCGTCTTAAGTGGGTTAACAGTAATACCAAAAGTCTTGGTCCATTCAACAATTCGGCTTAAATCTTCGTTAATGTAGGAGATAGTTGACATCGTATCTGTTAATACAAAATGACGATAGATTTGAAGGTCGTCAGCATAAAGATGAAATTTAGACGAAATAACGTTAGTAATTGAGTTAATAAACACTGAAAAAAGAAGAGGAGAATGCGGAGTGCACCTTGTGGAACTCCCGCCCTGAGATTGCTCCAGTCAGAGTAGGATGTGTTTACCTGAACACGTTGAGAGCGACCACGAAGGTAAGAATTGAACCAAGATAAAGCAGATACAGATACGTTCATAGATTTTAGCACGCCGATAGGAATATCAAAATCAATAGAATTAAATGCGTTGCTGAAATCGAGAAGTATAAGAACTGTAAGAGATTTATTATCCATGGCCAAGCGAATGTCATCGGTAACGTTAATGAGAGCAGAAGATGTGCTGTGGCCTGGACGAAAACCGGATTGCAAGGAGTTTAGAAGATGATTAGAGTATAAGAAAGAGGAGAATTGTTTGTGGACAATATTCTCAAGGGCTTTAGACAGTACGGGTAGTATAGATATGGGACGGAAACATGCTAAAGAAGATGGGTTAGAGACTTTAGGAAGAGGAATAACATTTGCATTTTCCATGCTTCTGGAAAGGTACCAGTGGATAGAGAGTGATTGAAGATATGAGTTAGAGCAGGTAACAAGAACGGTAGAATTAATGTGATCATTCTCAAGCATAACTTGTCAAACCCAATAGATTACGATGAAATGGAAAGTATTGCCACTTGAACATTTACGTCGGTAACAGGTGTAAATGAAAAGGAAGAATTGAATATTGGCAGATCTGTTAAGTATTTGAGTGTTTTGCCTTTGACGTTAGGGCACAGTTTTGTAGAGGAATTAGAGAAGTAAGTGTTTAGAGCGTCAAGATGAAGTTCATCAGAAGTTAGATTGGGTGACTTACCAATACCCACAGTCTTTAGAAATCTCCATACATCTGCTGTTTTGCGACCATGGAGGGAAGTATGAAAAAGTTTTCGTTTCGCTTCACGACATAAACGATTACAGCGATTACGTAAGTAATGATTTAAAATTGAGGAGATTGCTTTCCGAGGGGAACCGCTTGTATCTTCTTTTAGCCCGGTCTCTACTCGCCATACATTCTTTGATGGTATCAGATATCCATGGGGCGGGATTGTGTTTAAGCCTTATTTTTTTCAATGGAGCATGTAGATCGTACAGTTCTAATATTTTTGCGTTAAATATCTGGACTTTGGCATTAATATCAGTTGAATCAATTAAATTAGTCCAATCAATACCACTAACGTCATTCTTTAACGCCTCCAGATTAATTTTCTTAAAATTACGTGACATGATAGTTTGAAGTTTACGTTTACTGGGCCGAATGCGATAGGAATTATTATGATTTAAATGACTAAAGGTGGCTTCATAGTATGTAACCAAATTCATAATATCTAATAGGATGTCTACTAAATATAAATAATAAATTTATATTATCAGAGACCGAATGTTATCAGCTTCTTGTAATATCATCAATATTATTGGGTATATACTTTTTAAGCTTAGATCAAAATAATCTAAGTTTTTAAAGTGCTACAGCTTCGCCTGCTAGTTTACCTAAATAGTTTTACTACCTGTAAACCGGTTTGTGTCGTCGCCTCA
This sequence comes from Calycopis cecrops, assembly GCA_001625245.1. Lineage (NCBI taxonomy): Eukaryota > Metazoa > Arthropoda > Insecta > Lepidoptera > Lycaenidae > Calycopis > Calycopis cecrops. Next base: position 27,367 of record LUGF01041196.1, on the reverse strand, counting down.
GTGAGGATATAGTAACCCCTTTTAAAGTATGTCGGATTCTTATCGGCGAGTCCAAACTGTCCCTGGAGGGATTTTGTTGCCGCCAGATCCGGGACCGACTTAACCTTCAGCCACAATAATTGGAGGGGCCAATTATAGACTATAGTGGCTGGAGGTTTAGTCGGTATTGTACTAAGTGTTGAGTCCGACATAGGTCTATAAGGGGCCACCCGGGCTCCTGGGTATCACATGTAAATGTATTCCCCTACATCAAAAATAAGGTAGGTGCATAATAATATGCTTAATAAACATTTTCTTTTCTTAAACCTTGTGTTTACCCTTACAAACAGAAAAAGAAGTTTGAAAACGTCTACAATCGATGAATTATACCTACTTAATCTAATATATAAAATTATCGTGTCACAGTTTTCGTTGCCATACTCCTCCGAAACGGCTTGACCGATTCTCATGAAATTTTGTGAGCATATTGAGTAGGTCTGAGAATCGGCCAATGTCTATTTTTCATCCCGATATTCACACGGTATCCAAAGTTACGCGTTTGAAATCGCGGGGCGCAGCTAGTAATCTATATATTAATACGTGAAGCATAAACTTTAGGAACATATTTACGACAGAGGAGACTGAAATTTGCCACAGGTACTTACTGATAGTTTACGTGTAAGAGAAGTGCTGAACGCTAACATTTTTTAATATTAATGATTATAAAGTACTTTAATTTAATAAATAAAACTAGGAACTAGGAGTATGTCCTATGCATTTGACACATTGATATATAAGATACACGTAATTGTTGGTGAAGTTCTGTGTCTTTTGCAAGTGTTGAAAATTCTACATAAATTGGTTACTTTAGTTACGATTACATAACAATAAATGTCATATGATATTTAGTTTTTAATTAAAAAAAAATTTCACTTAGATCGACTTGACGATCTTGGCGGGATCGCTAGTATTAATAATCGAGCAAAAACATACAGTCAGTTAAAAATCTAATTATAACTTAAATCCTAAACGTGCCGTTTGATTTTTTGGCTGGGAAATGATGTTAGGCATGCCCCCATGTTCAGGGGAACCAGGAGGGCATGTGGGACTCTGGAGCCGAATAGCGGCTTCCCTACCCACTAAACATACACGTTGTTAACATATAACAGCAAGTGCCGAGTTTTTGGCCCAATTTTGCAATACCTAATGTGAATTATTGTTTTTGTTCTACTATAAGTACGTAAATTTGCTTGGTTTATTTATTTATTTAAACCGCAGTAGTGTTCCTGCTGGCCCGATTGTGGAGAAGTCACGGGAAAGCGATGGCAAACGACGGCGACTCCACCACTGAATTTTTGGACTGGACTGGACCCTAATCAACACGTCCCGTAAAGTAGCCATCTAGGTACTCTACAACAACACGCTTAAATAAATCAAAACACTGTCGTCGATATAAAATGATGTACTGGAATAAAAATATGATAAAAATGTTACATTTGAATATTATTAAGATGTTTAATATCTTGTTTCTTCTTGTTTAATTATGCATACCTAACTTGTTTGTATGTTGTTGTCGTTGAGGAAAAATATTTTAGGTTTTAATCATAGGGGCTCACAATTTTTTTATTGTGAACTTACCATGGGTAGGTACTTATAGTCTGGTACCAATCTCATGATCGCTAGTTGCCAAAAACTCCAAACTGATGTATACACATAAACAAGGTTGATACAAGCGAGAGACATTAAATGAAACCACATATTTAGTGTATTATTTTCAGGCTACACAACAGAAATCAGATCAATCGGATCAATAAATTAGCCGCAGGAATTTTTTAAAGTTTTTTCTTACTTCGTACACGCTGTATCGCAGCTGATCGCCGATTATGACCGACCGGGGTCATTCATCCCGTACGAGGTTGCCGTTCGCTGTACGAGAAGTTTCAAAGCATGTTTATATTTTTTCGCTGTTTAACTTTTTGGAAAAAGTATTTTCGTATACTTGTCGTAAACGTATTTTTAATAGTTTCGAATTAACTGTACGCACTTATAGTATATGTGGTGTCATTTAATGCCTCTCGTTTGTATCAACTTTGTATATAGCTATTTTATATACATAGTAAACATTTCAAAAAATCTTCCTGTCTTGTCCAGATTAAGCTTTTTGACTCCCGCGTAAGCGCTTCGCGTTGCCGAGATACTAGAGCTAACATAATATTAGGTCACGTACTCACGTCCAGGTGCGTGTATCACTCGAGCGTACGACGCGCGACCTTTTGGCGTGTCGAGATACTCGGGCGCACTTGTTGCGTCTAGAAATGATTCGCGACTCGCGCTTAAAACGCCTCATCTGTACAGGCTCTTAGTTTATAAGCGGGGAAAAATGATTCGCGACTGGCGCTTAAAACGTCTCATCTGTACAGGCTCTTAGTTTATAAGCGGGGAAAAATGATTCGCGACTGGCGCTTAAAACGTCTCATCTGTACAGGCTCTTAGTTTATAAAAGCGGGGAAAAATTAAGTCTGACTCTCAGAAAAAGGTAAGAGTGGAAACATTGGTAAGACCACCATGATCAAAATTGAGTCCCCTTTGGCACCACTCCATTCCGGATTTTTTCCAGATTGGGCTTTGTGAAATTAATATATAAGTTTTTTCTTAATGCTTCCTAGCAGCTGTTGATTCCAATTCAATACGGAGATCGGAATAAACAACAATATGAACATAATCGTGGACCATCTAGTAACGAGGTTGTAATTGACAATTATCGCAATTATCGCAAATTCTGAAGATATGGTTATGCCTGATCCAGTTTTTTCAGCCTTCTTGTCGTAGCGTACCTACATCCTGGTGTGGGAAATAAACTTTCTAAAATAGATATCCTTGTATTAAAAAAATCGAATTTGCCAATCAAACCGTTAAAACCCAGATTCATTTAAACAGTTGTTTGGGCTAACGTTTTAAAATGTGATAACGTTAAGTAAATACTTAATCACCGTCGGGCGACAACCCTAACGGTCACTCCGGTGTACATCGCCATTTAGTAATAATTTATTATCATTCCAACACAATAAATAGTTTTTTTTTTACTTAATCAAAATATAGTCATAATGTTATAATATTGGTATATAAATACGATCTGTCTCTATGCCGTCATTTAAAAGAATAAGAGACAGGAAACTAAGAGTGCGTACTGTGCTGTAAAGAGAATGTTGGCTGCAGTCGTGTTTGTATTTGCTGTTACCTCAGTATTGGCGGACGACCCACCATGTCCAACAGTGCAGGCGGCTGACAATTTCGACATGGACGCTGTAAGTAGGTATTATTTTTGTTCTGACTTGACTTTCGGACGATTAAATATCGCTGGATCGGGGCTGATCCAAAATTTCTTCGACCCTAACGTTAAACTTAGCGAATAATGTCGCTGTCCCTGTACAGCTGTACCTGTATGAAAGTCCTTGAGAGAGCTATCCATCTCAGTCCTCGTTTCGGATGCCAAGATCCACTTTGGATCACTGAACCCTAGACTGAGTAAGTGGGCATTTTTGTTCTTGTAGATTTAGAAAACATGCAAGGGCAAGGTAAAACCAAATAAATATCTATAATTATGGCCGTCATTATACCGTCTGTGGCCCGTAGCAAATTCATCAGATGGGACTCTCTCTCTCTCACATAGAAGAACATGAAGATTAACAATGAATGTTACGAACGTTAAGATTATTTGCATTTTGCAGCGAGTTACAAGTCTATGGATGAAGGATGAGCCGGTGGAATTGCGTAAAAACACGAAACAAAAAAAGCTTTAACAAGTAGTTTGCAACTTCGTCATTTTATATCATTTAAGGTCTTTTAAACATCTTTTTTTTTCTAATTTTTATTTGTTTAGGCCCAGATAACTATGTAGATAATATCAGGCGACGGCAGTCTGAGAAGGAGCTTTTATTTTTTTCAGTTAGCGCGCGGCAGGTGGTACCAAAACGCTCGATATCCATGCGAATGGGAAGAGAACAATGATTGTGCGTATGTGAAGTTCTACCGCGAGGGAGACCAGTACAAGTTTTGTATATCCGAGGTGATAGGGAATTCGCACAAGTTGAGCAACGTCAGTGGAAACATCGATATACTCGGCAACGAGAAGTCAGGTGTTATCAAGTTCAACTCAGAATGGTTCGAAGGTTGGTGTTTATTTGGGTTTCTGAATCTGTATTACATATTAATTAATTCTATTGATTTTCAGCCGTCTCGTATATCCAACTGACTTGTTGGGCCTTGATTATTTTTGTGATGCGGTTATAAGTAAGAATTACACATAATTATGCATTGAATGTTATCATTACACCACAGATGTTTTTGTAGAAATATTAAAGTACTTCTATCTCAGTAATTCATATGGAATAAAGAGTGCACTTGTGTCTGCGCAAACACTTGTGTGTGTCCACAGACCTGTCCTGTGCTGATGGCGAGCCCCAATGGATATGGCCGCCCGAAATTTGGTTAGGAGATAAACAGACAGCAGATTGGTGTGGTAGCAGTGTGTCTAGGCTCTCACATTAGAAGTACCTAAACCCGATCCAAATATGAGAAAAGCCGGGATTCTGAAATTCGAATTTGAAAGCCCCTAAGGTTTTGGCATTCATTGAAAATAGTTCGCGATACATAATTTGTGACTAATATTAATAAGATTAAGTTTAGACTATCGTGAATTTATTGTTATTTTTTTAACGGGCTTTGGCCCACCTCTCGTTGACACCGCTGCTACTCCTGTGTCGCCAGGATCGACAGCGGTAACCATACTTGACCCTTTGATATGACCGTAGGGGCTAGTCTGTCTTGGGACCCGCAACGAATTTATTCAGAAGAAAGTAGGAGTAGGAAGTAATTCCAATTTCCCTCCCTAATCAAAGCGGGAGACAGTGCAAGATTGCAGTGACTTAAATAAGCCAAAAAGTAGAGAGAGCAGCCAGGAGAAGTCCGGCTACTACGCACCACGGAAATATAAATAAATGAATTGATATGGATACTTTGTTGTTATCAGGGATATTATTATGATTGAATTATATTTATTTGCTGCCAGTAATATTTATGTCAAAATTGCGCAAATTACGCACGAAAGTTCCCTAAATTGACCACAAGGTCGCTATAATAAACTACACCGGTAACACTACGAATGTTCACGAAAGTTTTACAAACCTGTCTCGTATAATAGATAATCACGTACCTTTTGCTAGCTTGCATTAAAAAATCAAAATATCCGATATGGTTTAATAACAGTTTAATTAGAGCAATTCGGGAAAAAAACAATGTTTTACGCAGATACAAAATTTACGAAAATCCTATGGATGAGCTAGTATTACAGAAACTCAATAAAAAGTGCCACAAACTCTCAATTACTTGTTTTAATAGATACCGAGGCTTTACAGAGAACAAAATTACAAATTATCCTAAATTTATTTGGTTTTTTATGAAAGCTAAATGCAAAGTAATATCTACATACCCCGATTCCATATCGGATGGAAATAAAGCTGTTACTGGAGGTGACAATATTTGCAATATTTTTGCTAAGTATTTCGCGTCAAGATTCAATTAATAAGTTTCTAACGCGTAGGTAATAATTGTTTGAACCTATCTAGTCAATACATATCTAAGATGTCCATACAAAAATCTTTTGAAGTCCTTAATGTGGACAAAGGGGCAGGACCAGATGGTATTCCACCAATCTTTATCAGAAAATGTGCCTCTGGTCTTACCCTATGTATACAATTTATAATAAATCTCTCCAATCAAGACTGTTTCCCGACAAGTTGAAGAGTGCTAAAGTGGTTCCGGTCTTTAAGAGCGGCGATGAATCTGTCACTAGTAATTATAGACCTATCTCTATTATATTCACACTTACAAAAGTCTTCGAAAAACTTATCTTTCCTCATATCTATCAATATTTCAAACAGTTTATGACAGTTCATCAACACGGTTTTCTGAAAAAGCTGTCTACTTGCACAAATTTACTGACATTTGTGGAATGTCTGACTAACTCAGTTGATAGTAACAATCAAGATGATGTGGTATATACGGACTTCAGTAAGGCTTTCAACAAAATCCCTCATCCTATTCTTCTTCTAAAGCTTGAGGCATATGGTTATGGTGGTAACATCCTTAAATGGTTGGAATCTTACTTGAGGTAACAGCGGGATTCAGCTCATCTTTGCGTCCAAGATACGTTCAGGTGTGATACAAGGGTCTCATCTCGGTCCTCTACTATTCAACATATTTATAAATGATTTACCAAATTGTCTAAACTACTGCACTCTGTTTTTATTTGTAGATGATCTTAAAATACTAGGAGAAATTAAAACTTATTTGGATACGGATTTGATGCAGAGTGACTTAAATGACTTAAATCATTGGTGCAAAACTAACGCATCACTAGTAGAATGAGTTTTTGTGACACTGATTAAACTTTGCACCAACCAGACCACTCATTGGTCGCGAATGAAATCGTGACCAACGGGTGGTCATTCTCCCGGATTGGAAACATTTCTGAGATCATTATTATTTATTTTTTACAGCTACTAGTGGATCGAGAGATACAATTACGACGATTGTAGACGTTGATTATGACGATTACTGCATATTCTACGATTGTAGATACAACCCAACTACTAAAATACGAACAGGTATGTTATCTGTATCTTTATATTTTACAGGATTTATTCACAGATGTGAGACGACCGACCACGCAACCGGCACTGTTTAGGTATGAATGGTTAGAAGGTCGTCAATAAGTTTCAAATTTATTTTAAACTAGCTATTATCTGCAGTTTGGCTCGCGTAGTAAAAAAAAATATTTGTACATATTTCAAGCCGATGGCACTCTTCACTCCTTCATTTAATGTGAAAGAAGGACAAACAAACAGACAAAAAACACACTTTCGCATTTATAATATCATTTTATTTTATTAAATAAAGAAATTTAATAAAAAAAGTGTGTGCTTTAGTACACAACTGAAGTAAATGAAAATCAATAATAAGATTTTCATTACCGTAGTTACAAAGACATAACATGTCTTATAATATGTATTTTTAAACTTTTTAAATACAAAAAAGTTTAACAAAAATCCAATTTGAATTTTGAATTTGAATGACAATTTCCATTGACCTCGCCCGATCACACATTTTTGTAACGCACTCTCAAGCTTACTCCTCATGCCAAGCGCGCGAATAGAACTTTAGTTTAAAAAAAATCAAAGTCATAATAATAAAATAAGTAGTATAGATGCGGAGACCTCTATATTACTTATTTTATTATTGAGCGGTTCACCTCAACCTACTGTTGAGGTGAATAGCACAAGACAAGATTAGTTTGTATAAGTGTATCTGTGCACATTGTAGTGTCACGCATGACAGTCTCAGACATAATTAAGAACTGCTTTATGTATTATGGCACATTTAGTAACAGCAACGTAACATATTCAAATTCAAGCGTAATAGTAGTTTATGCAACTGTCATATAATGAAGGGTATTAAAACACGAGTGGAATTTTTGAAACGAGCGATAGCGAGTTTCAAAATAGTTAACAAGTGTTTTAATACCCGTGTTATATGCAGTTGCATACACTACTTTATCTAATAATAATAATAATAATAATAATAATAATAAGTTATTTATTTCTTTGAGCAAAACTTAAGTGCCTAATACAATGTTTGGAGAAAACCCTTTATGTAAATAAATACCTGTAGTGGGATTCTCCGCTCTTCCACAGGACACAAACACTTGATTAAGTTATGGTACAAACATTAAGATTATCTTAATAACACATGTCCACACCGGTATTAACACTAAAATTTGCTAAAACATATTCAAGTTGTTATACATAATAAGTAATAAACACAAAACTTTGTTGTTTACTCTAATACAATAAATCAATATTTTGTAATATTTAACTTTACAGTATCTGGTCTGTTCAACTTTTATATAATAATATGGATTTATTTTATAATATTAATTCTAAAACTATTTGATTTTCGCTAATACTGAC
>LUGF01041196.1:0-15730 GCA_001625245.1 Calycopis cecrops | reverse complement strand
GTTAAATCCGTAGCTGGGGGACAGGATGGGCACATAACCCTTGGGCTATAGCTACACGGTCCTGGGGTTGTCAGAGTAGCCGAAATTACCCCCTTTTGTGTTGAAGACCGGTCCCTAAGTTGAGGCCAACCAGTCGTTGGGCTAAAGCGGCCAAAGGCTCTCCCAATGGAGTTTTCCAATTATACTTTGGCGAGCTTAAAACAGTTTTATTAGATTATTTATTTCTGTGAGTTATAATAAACGGTCTCAGCGTGTTCAGGTCAATACTTCATTTTCTAACTGGTGCAATATCACTACTGGAGTTCCTCAGAGTGGTGTACTTTCTCCTCTTCTTTTTTCATTCTTTTTTATTACCTCAATAACTAATGTGATCTCTTCTAAATACCATCTTTATTCTGATGATCTACAAGTATATCACCATTTCATGTTATCAGAAGCGACTTCAGCTACCACCCATGTTAATGAAGACTTGCACCGTATTGTCGAATGGGCTAAATCCTTCGGAATTACTGTAAATCCATCGAAATCACAAGCGCTGATTATAGACCGTCAAGAAGTCGAGATATATATATCGACTTGATTTCTCAGTACTTGAACCCATTACTTTAGACGGCGCCCCAATTGCTGTTAGTAATTCAGCTAAAAACTTAGGTATTATTATTGACTCAAATCTTTCATGGAACAAATATGTTGATGAGATCAGTAGAAAGGTCCACTTCACACTTCATTTTCTCAAAATGTTTCAAAACTTTCTTCCTTTATCTACAAAAACTACCCTCGCACTCTCTCTTATACAGCCTATTATATATTACGCCGATGTTTGCTGTCTGGATACTACTGAGGCTGTATTTAATAAACTGGAACGTCTGTAAAACTTGTGTTTGCTTTTTATCTTTGGCCTAATAGCCCAGCTGCTAGAGGAAAATGATTTACTGTAATTAGGTCCAGCAAATTATTGTCAATAACTCAAAAAGTTGTAAAAATTTAAAAAAAAAAAAATTATGGTACGTGTAAGTTGTTAAAAGCAATATTTATGCACAGTTACAAGCTTACAAGAACATTTAAAAAAAAAACAAAAATATTTAAAAACTTGCGTTTTTGATGGTTATTTGCAATTATTTAAACAATTTGTTGACCGATTTTGAAGTTTAAGGTCGCAAAATGACCACATTATGATCACTTTAAAAGGATAAAAATTTTAAATCGATATTGTTTGTTGTTTTTTAGTTATCTTAAAAAAACTGTTTTTTACCTATAAAACCATTTTTTAAACAGTCTTCCGCAACTCCAAAAATGACACACTAAATTTTCTCTCATTGTGTGTGAACAGACCAACCCATTTTTGCGCATAATTTGCTGGACCTAATTACAGTAAATTTTAAGCCTTATTTGCCTCTAGCAGCTGGGCTATAAATAAGTATGATCATGTTACTGATTTTCGTAAGAAATTAGAATGGTTGCCAATCCGTCATAGAAGAAATTTCCGAATCATCCGCTTTCTCTTTAATACCCTTTACAATACTCATTCTCCTGCATATCAACGTGAGCGCTTCTCCTTTGCTCAACTCAACGATTCTTTATGTTTTTTTTATGGTATAGGAGGGCAAACGAGCAGCCGGAGCCATTTTCACGACTACCGACGCCCACAAACATCCATATAGAGGCTATACAGATGCGCTGCCCTCCTTTCTCCTCCAACCTCCATGGGCCAGCGGCTACTTACACCGCACGAAACGCGACAGCACAGCTCTCACTTTACGCCGCGCCGGTCTCGTGTAAGCGAGAGGTACTTCCCCGGTCGTGCCGCCCAATTCGACTGCATGCAAGCATGCAGTGTGGCACTACCTCTTACAGATTATGTAGATCACATAAACGCACTCTTCAGCTCCCTGCCCATCGAACTGACTTTTTTCCCTACTCATTTACAAAACATTCGGCTAGAATCTGAAATTCCCTACCCTATAAAATTCGTGACTGTAAAACAATTACAAATTTTAAGAAAAAACTAAAGATTACTATTTAAATCAAACTTAAATAAACTAAATTCAACGTTTTACTATATCTGGATAATATATTATCATTTGGGTGTATTTACTATTGTATATATTGTATGTATGTATTACTATATTTGTATATATATTTATTATGTTTATATTGATTATAATATGTATGTTACTTGTAGTATATTGTAGTTAGGTACCAAATATAATGTACACACTATTATTGCATGTGTCATGCACATTATCCTTAAACAGGCTTACTGGAAGAAATTGGTTTTATTTTGTGTACATGAACTATTAAATAAATAAATAAAATAGACTTTCCTAAAGAATACTCAAATAATTGAAATTGGCTTGTTGAAGGTCACAGACGCCCGTACACATACAACATCATGTTCAAAGTTCACTGGCACTCGTGTTGCAGAATATTCCATTCCTAGCTAGTTAGCTAGCAAAAAAAAAATAACAAAAAGATAGTTTCTTGTATACGACAAGAAACAATTTTTTTTATTTTTTTTATTTAATAAATTGAATGTGTTATCGATTCTGAATCCAAATCTGAAAAATTGGCCGGTGACCAAAAACTATGTACATAAAAGTGTTATTTTATATTGTATACTCAGTATCTCACACATTTTTCTCTTTTAGAAACACTTTTTCACGTCCATTCGGGTAGTGCAGCGTCGCGTTTCGTGCGGTGTGTAAGTAGCCGGTGGCCCATGGAGGTGGGAGGAGAAAGGAAGGCAGCGCATCCGTATAGCCTCTATGCGGATGTTTGTGGGCGTAGGTAGTCATGAAAATGGCTCCGACTGCTCGTTTGCCCTCCTATACCATAAAAAAAAAAAAAAAATTGACTTTAGATTTGACCGGATATAAAAAGTAGCTTCCCTTATCCGATCCAGAGTTATATTACTTATTAAAACAACTTTTAGTAGTACTAACAAACATAAATAAATATAATATCTGACTGCCGAAAGAAATGAATACCTCTACCCCTTATTAATAATCTGTCAAATTCCATATTTTTTTTGTGTGTTTTTTAATAAGGATTTTATCAGATATCAGCTTATTACTAGGTTATTACTTGGATAAAGTTATTCTATGTTTATTAATAAGGGGGTAAAAGTATAGAACTATTGCAGTAAAATGAGTGCTGAGTAACGTAGCACACGCTCATACTACGTCTCTTTACTCTGTGCTCATACGCAATGATGGAAATTAATGTAAATTTTTGTTAATTTCATTTGCATACAAATTTTCATATCTTAGTATTCTAAACGCTATTTATATGCTAAATTCTATTGTGATTTTTAATTTAAACATTAATAGGTAGGATTTTAATTTAATGTAAGTCTTGTATTTACGTAAATTCAGTCGCTTAGAAACATAATATTAGCGAGCTTTAATAAAAACAGCAGACACTAAGCGCTGTGACGCAAATTAGCAAGGTTATTCCTTTCTTTTCTTTCGGTCTTTACCTTTTGCTGCAGAAGGCAAGAAAAACTTAATACAGCTTTATCTTCGGATTCCACAGTCGACATGTTCACAACTAATACAAATCAATTCTGTAAATCATGCTACATGTATTTTGAAAATATTTTTAATACTCACTAATATTATTGTACCACACTATAGCTTGTAATGTAATTTGTATTGTAATTTTATGTAAAAAATGTAAAACTTGTAATGTAATGTAAAATGTAATTTTCTTCTCTGTAGGTACGTTTTGGTTTTTACTGTTAGTACAAAGAATTGTAAAATTGAATTAAATAAATAAATAAATCTATTAGCACAGTTGTATTAATCTACGATCCGTGGTGAGCTGTAGAGAAAAATCGTGTATTTATAATTCATACGCTGCGAAAAAAGTATAAGCAGCTATTAATAATAGAAGTACCAAGAAGTAAGTAGCTGTATTAATTCAAGAATCGAAAGCAGACGATTCAAGGTTCTAATTAGCGATAGTATTTTTGAAGTAAAACTTCTATGCGCACGCTTAACTTGGGGAGTAAGCTGGCGAGAGCGTTACAAAAATCACACATCGGGCGAGGCCAATGAAAGTTGTCATTCAAATTAAAAATTCGAATTCGATTCAAGTGAAATTTTTTATATTTCCAAAGTAAATATCATAATATGACATGTTATGTCATAGTAACTACGGTAAAGAATTGGTGTATTAAATCAATAATTAAGTTTTACTTCAGTTGTGTGGTCACACACTTTTTTAGCTACTAGAAATAATTGCTAATACTAAATAGTTTGTTCAAATTCATAATGGATTGTCATTACCAATGCAACAAATGCTAATTAATCCATCACCACTCGTAGCGCTACACTGTGCTACACTGTGCTACGAGTGAGCATATTTCCATTTGCTTTGTTACGTGTAAAAGGAAATGAAGTTAAACGTTATAACCAGGGTATAAAGTATAAGGGGACAAAGGATCCATCGGGGTCTTACTCGACTACCGACGCCCACAGACATCCGCATTATTGTTTTGCAGATGCGTGTCCTTTCCTCTTCACCTCCCATGGGCTGGAAATTCACAAACCACACGAAACGCTTACCTGCCACTTCACGGCGATATTCATGAAAAATACCTTGGCCTCTGGTTAGATGATAAACTTAATTTTAATATACACATTAACCACATTAAAACAAAGTTAAAATCAATATCAGGAGTACTTAACAAAATTTCCACTTGCATACCCCCAAGAATCCGAAACATTTTATATAACTCATTAGTAAAGTCACATTTAGAATATTTAATTCAGGTGTGGGGATCAACTACAGTTTCAAATATTAGCCCTCTACAAAGAATCCAAAATAAGATAATTAAAACTCTATATAATTACGACTATTTTACTCCAACGACACAACTTTATACTCAAACATAACTTATGAATATGTCACAACTTTACACATACAAGTACATGCATTTTAATAAAAAAGATTAAATCAGGTTCCATACAATCCGAAATTAAAATTTATGAAACATCACATGCTTCGAAATTAAGAAATAAACATAAACTGCAAATTGACAAAGTAAGAACCAGTTACGGTAAAAAAACAATTCTGTTTGAAGGAGCACAGTTATTTAACAAATTGCCAAATGAAATAAAACAATGTGAAAGTATAAAAATATTTAAAACCAAACTTAAAGATTATATTTTATCCTCGCCATAGTAACTAAAGAATTCTCATTTCTAACGGCACAGATGTTCAAAATGTTTTTTACTTATATTTAAAAATCATTGTATCTCATTTTAAGTGAATTGTAAAATTCTTATGAGAAATAAAGTTTCTTTAAACCTAGAGTTTCTCGACTGCATCCGCTGACAGTGACTCACTACATCACAACGGATGCAGCGGATCCGGGATGGGGAGCAGAAGTACACGGAATCTCAGTAACGGGCGAGTGGTTAAGCGGTGAAGAGCTTTTTCACTGGAACTGCAAAGAGATGTTGACTATTCTGAAATGTTTGTGCCGATTCAGTCCTTCTCTCAGTCATTCCTCAGTTTTACTACAGTGCGACAACAGATCTGTCATCACTTACCTGAGGAACGAGGGAGGAACGTGCTCAATAAATCTGATGAATCTGACATATCAGATCTTCGAATTACTAGATCGATTCGACATTCACTTGATAGCTCACCATATTACGGGGAGGTACAATGGCGTAGCCGATCGTCTCTCTCGGAAATCGTGACTCCCCGAGTGGCACTTACTACTAGCAGTAACGGACAAGATATTTGCGTAATGGGGGGTTCCAGAAGTGGATCTGCTTTTTTTTGCTTGCTTCCGCGCGTGCCTACGTGCAAAATTTCAGCCCGATCCGTCCAGTGGTTTGGGCTGTGCGTTGATAGATGGCTATGTCACCTTTGAGTTTTATATATATAGATTAGCTCTACCATGCGTAAGGACACCACCAAGAAAAAATAATTTGAAGGACAGACATTACGTAAATATTTAATTAATTTTGAGTCTGACTGCTCCACTTGACTGCCTCGTGGTCTAGTGGTAAGCGTGTTCAACCACAAACGTGAGGTCCTGGGTTCGAATCCCGGGTCGGACTGAAAATTGTTATTGGGATTTTTCAATTTCTAACAACAGTCCGGAGTCAGGAATTTGGCGGTGTTACACCCCCGTGCCTCGGAGAGCACGTTAAGCCGTAGGTCCTGCGCCTGATTTCTCACCGGTCGTGTCGGATTGCCGTCCCATCGGAATATGAGAATGAGGGAATAGAGAGTGAACTTGTGTTTGCGCGCACACTTGTGCACTATAATATGTCCTGCGCAGATGGCACGTCTATATAGACGGCCGCCGTAGCCGAAATTGGCTAGGACGACATTATTAATTTTGAGTCATTTTATTGATAAGAACGTTGGAATGACAGTGGCGAATACCAAATTTCGACATCTATCAAAAATTGGTATACGCGAATTATAATAGATCACAGGATATAGGGCAAGGAAAACCATTGCTATTTCAAGGATGACGAATGGAACGCTTAAAAATGGAAACATTCTTAGGGGTAAAAGTACACCGATACAAGTTGCAAGTTCTTGTTTTAGAAATTGTGCTAGGAACGTTACATCTATATGTCCTTCTTCACAGAATCTACAGGCGGCAGAGAAGCGACGACGTCTATTGTAGATATAGATTTTGATCACTATGCCCTGTTTCTCTAGTGTAAATACAATCCGGCTACGAAAACAGAAAATGGTATGTATTGGTTTTACTTTCTCTCTCATTTTTCTTCTTCTTCTCTTTCGTTCTCTTTGAACGAGAAACAAGTTTTTTTTTATTAAAGTTGAATAAGCTATTTTATTAATACATATTATAGATGTGTCTCGTGATCATTGGACAATCTACAGTTCAAAGATGTACCGTAAAATATCCTATACTATAAACGAGCAATTTCTACTATACAAAGAGAATTTCGGAAACGCATCTCACTATTTTTATAATATTTAGTATGCGGGGGGTTTCAGGGGCGATAAATCGATCTAGCTACATTAATTAAATCGCCCTGTCGGCTTAGCATTCAGCCAGTGATTTTACGACATAATAATCTTCATATCATCTGCGTAAAGAAGATTTTATAAAATTGAAGATAATAATATTGTCATTAATGTAAAGGCTAAATAAAAGAGGCCCCAAATTAGAACTTTATGGTACCCCTGATATAACGAGTACAGAGGATGAGCAGTAACATTTAACAGCAATGTACAGCTTGACTTCTTTGCCTCAGACAGGAATCGATCCAGAGCTGAAAGTCTCCATGAATCCTCAAAGCATCAAGTTTTTTAAGTACAATTTTATGTGATATTTTGTTAAAGGCTTTGGAGTAATCAATGACATATGACACCAACTTGATGATAACCTTCATCCATGGCCATCTTACCCTATGTACAAATTCGCATAAGCTTGTCTTGGTTGATCTTTTGGTAACAAAGCCGTGTTACTCAGGAATGATTAAAAAAGCAAGTTGGGGGTAAATGTAAATAAATTATTTTTTCAAATATTTTAGCGATCGTGTTAAGCTAGGTCTAGAGATAGGTTTATAGTTAGTTACGTTGTGCACATTACTGGGTGTAAAGATAGGGTTGTAACGCTGCTGCAACGTCTTCTCGGGGCATAGCTTACTCTTGCAGCAGGGTCACCTATATCACTAGATTACTACTGCCTAATCTAGAACTCTGCCATATGGCTGACCGATGATATTAAATGAAAATACTATGTAGTTATATATTTTATATTAATCACCAATACATTACAAGCAATAAAGAATAAGGCCTAGCTAATTTTCATACGTTCATTAAGTATTTATTGCATCTTATTACTTATATGGTTCGCGCTCGAAAGCGCGTCCCGGAATGAAAAAATCTGTTTTTTCATTCCGGGACGCGCTGAAAAAAATTGTCAAAAAGAGATAATCTCCGAATGTTCTATGATTTTGAATTTGAACTGATATGTTTTTTTATTAAAAATAATATTAATTTTAGAGGTTTCATCATTCATTCTGCTCAAGGGGTTTCTACTCCTATGCTATACATTACAGGGTTGATAAATATTTTTTCCGTTTAGTAGGCATGATACCAGTTGTAATATACTTTTTGAAATGAAACGCAAGAGGAACCGCCAGTAGGTCCTTACAAGATATATAAAACACGGGGAGTATACCATCGGGTCCTGATCCCTTGGTACTTACGGCACATAACTAGATATTTCTTTATGTTCTTAATGTATTTCTTTAGTTAAATTAATAAAAAGTGGAAATTGTAAAAAAGTATATTAATCTATTATATATGTCATTAAAAAATTAAAGATATTTATAAATTATACAAGCGCAATCATTTGAGGAGCAAGTAGCACCTAAAAGTTTTTATGTTAATATGACTACTGCTTGGACTAAGAGGTGGCGTGTTTTTGCTATCCGAACTGACGCGAATATTTTAATACCACCACCAGCTGACGGCTTGACAAGTTGATCGCCTGGTGGCAGTTGCATGCGTAATCATTAAAAATAACAAAAGCAGTCAAGTGCAAGTAGGACATAAGCACAAAGGATTTCTTACCATTATCAATAGAAAGAAGCAAAAAAAAAAATCACGTTTGTGTGGAAGCCTCCTTAACTACTTATTATATTCTATTTTAAATAATTGTTGTTATAGCTGCTGTTGTGAAAATTTCACTTAGTCTATTTTATTCAATCTAGCTGAGCCTGACAGACGGACGAACGGACAGCGAAGTCTTAGTAATAGAGTCTCACTTTACTGTTTGGGTACGGAACCGTAACACGGTATAATATAAGATATATGATCATATATATGTTAAGGAGGTAACTACAATTCACGTATTTTTCAGATCACATTTGGATGCTGTCCAGAGCGGCAACTCTAGAACCACTAGCAAGAAAAAAATTAGAGGACTTTTAAAAAAAAATAAATATTTGGATATGAACAAACTAATCTGGGACAAGTTCGGAACGGAAGATTGCACCGCAATAAATTAAATAAATTTTAATAATAATTTATTAATATTATTAACGAAAAATAAATAAATTAATATTATTAACATTTCCATTAGGGAAATGTTAATAATGGTACGTAGCATAGGCAAGGGGAGTTAGCTCACTCGTAGCACAGCTACACGCTGCTACGAGCGTGGACATGGTACCAACTGCAATCAAATTAGTTGATCATTTTAAGTTTCAGCTTTCATAATGATTTCATAAGTTTTCGAGAATGTTATACATTGTAATGAACTGAATTTATTGCGGTTTGCTTAAGTATTTTACAATCCGGACGTTTCAGAGGGTTTACAGTAGCCTTGGTCAGGGGTGGACTGAGATGACAGATGTCCTGATGTCATAAGCTATTTTATGTACGCTCAGATTTATAATTATTTTGTTGTTCCGACTTTGGATACTTTCGACAAGGTGATTTTCCTTTATAAAATGTGTTATATAATTTGTTGTAATTTATACTTTCTTTGGGTAATTTGGGTTTATTGTGAGGTTAACTATGGACGAACATACTGACCATCGCTTCCAAAAATTTTGACGAATTTGCTCGACGCGGTCATAAAGTGTCAAGCGATGATGCGGCACTGCAGTGATGTCTGCTGTGGACGGAGCGGTCAGCGTTCGGCCAATGAGAAAATGAGCAGGAGTTAAGGGAAGGTAATCAGATGGATCTGAGTACAGAGAAGTCATTGGACGGGAGTTTGGGACAGCTTCGATCTGTACCAATATAGTGCTAAATTCCTCGTATGTCAGATTAGAATTACCTAGGATACGTCTGAGGTGATATTTACATGACTTAACCCCCGCTTCCCAAAGCCCACCAAAAAGAGGAGCGTATGGTGGAATAAATTTAAATGTAATGCCATCGTTGGCAGTTAAATCAATTATTAACATGTGATAATAGCGTAAATTCTTTTTCCGCTCCCACAATTTTTTTTCCATTATCGGAAAATAGTTCGAGTGGTTTTCCCCGTCTTGAAATAAACCGTTTTAGCGCTAGGATGTAATCATCGGATGATAAACTACTCACAAGTTCTAAATGAATACACCTAGTCACAAAACAAACGAATAGGCCTATAAATATAGCCTTTTATTATAAATTAGGGTCAGTTTGTTGCGCAGTGGAAGTGAATTATTATACACAGGGCTCAAATCAGAAAGAACTTTGTCTGCGATTACGCAGAGCTAAATTAAATCTTAAAATTAATGCAATTACCTTGCGTGTCTGGAGTTCGGCTTAACAAATCACATTACTACATTAAACTTATGGTCATAAATTTTACACATGCAATGAGATATCAGGGTTATCAGGTGTTATCTCATCATAATCCCACTGCGCAACAAATCCAGGGTCAGAACTGAACAATATAATAACTTCGTAAATTCGATTAAACAATATTTACATACTATAACAATTCCACGATTTGTTCGAGATGTTGATGGTAAACAGTTAGAACTACATATCTTTTCGGACGCTTCACAGGAAGTTTACGGAGCTTGTGCGTATATTAGTACAATAAACGAAAATTCAATTATAATGCATTTACTTTGTGCAAAGAGAAAAGTCGCCCCGTTAAAAACGGTTACGGTGCCTAGATTAGAGCTTTGTGGGGCTTTAATTGGTGCAAGCCTATTTAAAGTAATAATAGAATATCTTACATTAAAATTTAACGCAATATATTTTTGGACAGACTCATTATAAGTTGGTTGAGTATGTCACATCATTTATTAAAAACATTTGTTCGAAATCGAATAACGGAGATGAATGAGTTAACAAACGACAAGTTATGGTTACATGTGGATAGTTCAAATAATCCCGCAGATCTATTATCACGAGGTGTAAACGTGAACAAACTGAAGACTAGTAGTCTTTGGTGGCACGGGCCTGATGATCTGCACTCGTGCGACTGGGAATCTAAACGATGAAGTCCTATTTGTACCGATGGACCTGAATTACGCCAAAAAACGGTTAATACGTTATGCATTGAATCCGAAACATTTATTCGATTTTAATAGATTCTCATCATATACTAGGCTGGTTCGCACAGGCGCCTATCTACTTAGATACATCCATAACGTTCGTACCAAAGTCGCGCGGAGAACCGGTTCCTTATCGGCCGCCGAGTTGACTGAATCTCAACAAATGCTGTATCGCTTCGCCCAGAAGCAATCCTTTCCTTCATTATATAACTGTTTAGTAAATAATAAATCTCTAAAAACTAGTAAGGAAGGAAATAAAGTTTCAGGTTTAAATATATTTTTTCACAAAAATAAACTTATTCTAGTAGGGGGCAGATTAAATAATTTATCTACATTCAACTATAATAAACGACACCCGCTTTTATTATGCAGTAAAAGTCGATTCACTGTTCTTTTATTTCTATACCAGCATTCAAAATTACTCCACGCGGGACCGCAGCTTATGCTGTATAATATACGCGAAAGCTGGTGGCCATTAGGTGGGAGAAATCTGGCTAGAAAAATAGTACATAAGTGCGTAGTCTGTACGCTGGTTAGGTAAGACTTCAAAATCTATATTGGGAAATCTACCGACTGAACGCCTGGAAGCTAGTTTTCCTTTCGTGCGAACTGGAGTAGATTACGCGGGTCCAGTCTACATATTAAACCGAAAAGGTCGTGGCGCTAAATTAATAAAAGGCTATATTTATAGGCCTATTCGTTTGTTTTGTGACTAGGTGTATTCATTTAGAACTTGTGAGTAGTTTATCATCCGATGATTACATCGTAGCGCTAAAACAGTTTATTTCAAGACGGGGAAAACCACTCGAACTATTTTCCGATAATGGAAAAAAAATTGTGGGAGCGGAAAAAGAATTTCCGCTATTATCACATGTTAATAATTGATTTGACTGCCAACGATGGCATTACATTTAAATTTATTCCACCATACGCTCCTCTTTTTGGTGGGCTTTGGGAAGCGGGGGTTAAGTCAAGTAAATATCACCTCAGACGTATCCTAGGTAATTCTAATCTGACATACGAGGAATTTAGCACCATATTGGTACAGATCGAAGCTGTCCCAAACTCCCGTCCAATGACTTCTCTGTCCTCAGATCCATCTGATTACCTTCCCTTAACTCCTGCTCATTTTCTCATTGGCCGACCGCTGACCGCTCCGTCCACAGCAGACATCACTGCAGTGCCGCATCATCGCTTGACACTTTATGACCGCGTCGAGCTAATTCGTCAAAATTTTTGGAAGCGATGGTCAGTAGAATATGTGTCGGATCTTCAGGTTCGAACAAAATGGAAAGCCCATACAGACGATATAAAGTTGAACAGTATGGTTCTACTCAAAGACAACCATCAACCACCACTCAAGTGGCATCTGGGAAGAGTGATACGTGTCGTCCCAGGGAAGGATGGAGTCTCACGAGTGGCCGAAATTCGGACCTCGACGGGAACAATAATACGCGCCTTCTCTAGGATCTGCCCACTGCCTGTTCACGAAGAGGAATCATCGATCTCTTTTGGAAGTTCCGTAGAATCTTCCAAGGCGGGCCAGTATGTTAACGCCATCTTGTGAGTGAACTCTGGACCTCAGAACGATAGTAAACTTCGCGGCTGACTAGATCGGTGTTAACTTCACGCGTTAAGCAATACAAGAAATTCTGCATGTCATTACGTCCCTGTTCAAATTCAACGGACAAGAGACCAAGACCTAAAAATTGTAATAGTACTGAGATATTTAACTGTAATAGAAAATAAACGCTTTATACGAAGCAAGAGTATCATTTTACAATCATCCAATGAGTAAATGGACCAGCAACCACAATAAATTATGGGCCTTCGAGCCGGGTACTACGGAGATCTTGAAGACTACGACACGGACGGAAGACGGTTCCCGTCGGTAGCCAAGACATCCCGGAGACACGAAAAATCCCTTTCGAATTGTTACAACATAGTGCCATTTTTTCAATTCCAGTGTCATTGTATAGCAGTACTGTGTTGCTGAGTAACCTGCGAGCAGACGAGGTGGTATTTCATGAGACCGTGAGTACGCTTTTTATTCTAAAGTGCCATCAAAATTAGTGAGAATCGCGAAAATTCCTTAAGGTTAAAGTTGCCGAAGTCCTCAAAGGAAGGGACTCGGTCACCTTCAAATGACCTTCAGTCTGACATGATAGATTATGACCTAAAAATACAAAGAGGTCTGTACAAATCTCGCATAACATTGTTCGAGAAGTTTATTCAAAAATTTGAGGGTACACTTGAAAAAAGCCAAATAATCGAGTTAAATTTAAAAATATGCGCTATGGAGTCAGTATTCAATGAATTTAATAAAATACAAAATACGATTGAATTATCCGTCGAGGATAATGAACTCGAAAAACAAATAGAATATAGAGAGATTTTTGAAGATCAATATTTTAAGTGTATTTCCTTAGCTAAGTCTTTAGTGGAGGGCACTAATAATGTAAATTTCACAGGATTAATGAATACACATAATACGTCACAAATTAAATTACCGGACATTAAATTACCGTCTTTTTCGGGATCATATGACTGGCTCGAATTAAAAAATTCGTACATAACGATGATTCACGATCGAACTGATTTAAACGCAATTCAAAAATTTCATTACTTGCGTTCATCACTTAGCGGAAGTGCATCTCAGGTTATAAGCGCTTTAGAATTCACTTCCGAAAATTATGCCCACGCGTGGGAGTTATTACTAAATCGATTTCAAAACGATCGACTTTTGGTGCATAATCATCTCGAGGCGTTATGTTCTGTTCCTAATATCAATATAGATTCCCCATTATTCATTAGAAAAGTAATCGATTCTATAGTATGGAATTTACGAGCATTGTGTTCATTAGGAGAACCCACGGAGCACTGGGACACTTTAGTTATTTTTTTTTTAATTGTGGACAAAATTGAGTTGTCTACAAAGCGAGAATGGGAGAATTATACGGGAACGCTTACGTCTCGCTTGCAAGAAAATCGTAAAATAAGTTTAAAGGATTTTTTGGATTTTTTAAGAAATCAACCCGATTTATTGGAAATGGTCAATATTACTAAGAAGCAAGTTCACACAATTCTAATAAAACCAATTTTCATATTTCAAATTATCATAATAGTAACAAAATTTCTAACCTAGTTAATGTTTTTCACAAGTAAAAACGCATACAAATAGTTATGTGGCTGCAAGTAATTCAAAAAAGTAAAAAAAAATCTTGTTTGTGAC
Source organism: Calycopis cecrops (assembly GCA_001625245.1). NCBI lineage: Eukaryota > Metazoa > Arthropoda > Insecta > Lepidoptera > Lycaenidae > Calycopis > Calycopis cecrops. Next base: position 1,486 of record LUGF01041196.1, on the reverse strand, counting down.
ATGTGTAGCGGTAACCATGCATTGTACATTTGCAGTATGTTTTCAAATTTATCAGAAGACGATCTATATAAATTAATAAACGATAAAAAACTTTGTGTTAACTGTGTGCGTGGCGGGCATTCAATTAAAGAGTGTTATTTCGGTCCTTGTCCGCAATGTAAACAAAAGCATAATAGTTTATTACATATGGATTCACTGGCAAAAATCATTATCAAGTCTCAGTACAAGATGAATCACAAGTAAAGTCGACCGTGTTGCACTCGTCATTAGGTTCACATTGTTCAAAATCAACGGACAAGAGACCAACACCTAAAAATTGTAATAGTACTGAGATTTAACTGTAATCGATAATAAACGTTTTTTATACGAAGCAAGAGGTATCATTTACAAGCATCCTCTAAATATATGAACCAGCAACCACAATAAACTACAGTGGTTTAGTTTAACGGCTCTCGCTTTTATCAACTTAGTATAAGGCAAACCTGATTGACTTATGATATCACCCACGCAAACCCGAAATTACTGTACATTAAATTAAAACTTGAAATTTGTTACATGGTACATTAGATAAAGGTAATTTTACCTTTCATGATGTAAGTGAGCACTAAGAAAGGATATTCAACCCCTAAGGTGGTGAAACAGGGGGTTAAGTTTATTAGTTACGATGAAACCGCGGGACACAACTAGAATTTAATATTATATCTAATTACTATTACCTAAAACTAAAAAAAATCAGGTATCTCACTATATCATTTTAAATTTATTAAGATTTTATGCTACATATATATTTTATTTTAAATTGTATTTAAATTAAGTTAGTCTTTTAGGGAAATAAATATCTACATAGTTGAAATAAATTCATTAAGAAGTAAATACCAAAAGAAATAATGAACATTACTTATTTAATGCAATAGAAAATATTGTTTTGATAAGTAGCTGCGCCTCGCGGTTTTAGACGCGTAAGTTTAAAGATATTTTTTATAGTACCAAGTTGATCTAGGTCATGAACTTGTTGGTATGGGAGAGGTTCAGCAATGACTGTATCGTGACCAATTAATTGGCTTTGTTATCTGCCGTACCATCCTCAAACTGTGAGGCAAAGTATTTATGAACAGAAACAAATCTAAGAAATCAATGTAATAAAAGTATTTTTGATCAGGAAACAATCAAAAGAAAAAAAGAGTATTTCAAAATAAAAAACCGGCCAAGTGCGTGTCAGACTCGCACACCGAGGCAGAGGGTTCCGTAGGAACGGGAGGAAAGAGCAAAAGTAATAGACGTTGAGAAAATTACACTTCCTTGCGGGTGCTTGCATACATTAAGTATGAAACGAACTACATGCATAAGTTGGTAATGATTTTTCCAGTGATCATTACCAACTTATGCATGTAGTTCGTTTCATACTTAATGTATGCAAGCACCCGCAAGTGTGCTGTCGCGTTGAGGGGGAGAAGGAATGAGGGCAATAATAATAATAATAATAATA
>LUGF01041190.1:118436-131792 GCA_001625245.1 Calycopis cecrops | reverse complement strand
CCTCCTTGCTGCCACCTTCATGGGCTATCGGCTACTTACACACCGGCGTAAAGTGACAGCACAGCTGTAGCACTTTACGCCGTGTGCTGTCACTTTACGCCGTGTGCTGTCACTTTACGCCGGTGTCGTATAAGCGAGAGGTCCCCGGTCGTGCCAGCCCAATTCTTTGGAAAGGAAGTATTTTTTTTTAATGAATAGGGGGCAAACGAGTAGGGCCACCTAATGTAAAGTGATCACCAACGCCCACAGACATCCGTAACACTAGAGGTCTAATAGATGCGTTGAAGATCTGTCCTATTTTGTGTGTGTATTTACCTACTGGTTTTTTTATTGTATAGGTAAGGGGGCAAACGCGCAGTCGGTAACACTTTCATGGTTACGGACGCCCGTAGACATCCGCTATACGTATGTGTTGCCCTCCTTCCTCCTCCTCCTTCCATGGGCCACCGGCTACATACACACCGCAAGAAACGCGACAGCGCAGCTGCCACTCTACGCCGGTTTCGTGTAAGCGAGAGGTACCTCCCCGGTCGTGCCGGCCCAATTCGGCTGCATGTATGCAGTGTGACACTACCTCTTACTAGAATGATGAAGGACAAACAAACAAACACACTTATGCATTTATAATATTAGTATGGATTATTATCAGTATATATAACGATGCAGCGTTATTAATATCAATACTTCTATTGTTACAGAACACAACCTCGCGCCCAATACGGAGCGCCCGTCCCCAGGGGGCAGAGCCCCCGGCGGACCACGGAGTCGCCGCAGGACGAGGTATTCTATTGATTGTAATTGTTCGTGATAAGAGTGCAGCGCCAGTGAGCGTACGACTTGGCTTATGTCCTGGAAGACGAGACGCGGATGCTTTCGGAGGTGTAAGCGAGAGGTACCTCCCCGGCCGTGCCGGCCCAATTCGACTACATGCATGCAGCGTGGCACTACTTCTTACTAATTTCTGATTACTTTCCAGCAGGTGACCGAGGACACGCCGGCGATAGCGGAGGCGACCGCCGTGGCCTCTGGGAGGCGGAACGCCAGGTTGAGGTACAGATTATTACACAAGGGGGGCGGTGTGGGAGTAGCTGGCAGCCCATGGAGGTAGGAGGAGGAAGAAGAGCAAAGCATCTGCTTATCTCTATGCGGATGTCTATGTCGGTAGTCATGAAAATGGCCCTGACTGCTCGTTTGCCCCTCTATAATAAAAAAAAACGAGCAGTCGAAGCAGTGACGTAACTACAGCGTTCGAGGTGCCAGGTCAGGCGTGACCAGGGAGGTACCTCTGGCTTACATCCGTCGTAATGTGACAGCTACGGTGTTGAGTTTCGTGTGATGTGTGAGTAGCCGGTGGCTCATTGCAGTAGAGAGGAAGGAGGGCAACGCGTTTGTACAACCTCTATGCGGATGTCTATGGGTGTCGGTAGTCATTTAAAGGGTCGGGCTCCTCGTTTGGTCCTTATACCATCCTACTAATATTATAAATGCGAAAGTTTTTTTGTTTGTTACTCCTTCACGCAAAAACTGCTGAACCGATTTTAATGAAATTTGGCACACACATAGAGAGTAACTTGGATTAACACATAGAATAGTCTTTATCCCGAAAAAATGTTCCTATGGGATGCCATGGGATGATTTTCTATTTTCCACGGGATTGAAATTTACGCAGTTGAAACCTCGGGACGCAGCTAGTAATATTATAAATGCGAAAGTTTGTATGTTTGTTTGTTTGTTTGTTTGTTACTCCTTCACGCAAAAACTGCTGAACCCATTTTCATGAAATTTGGCACACACATAGAGAGTAACTTGAATTAACACATAGAATAGTCTTTATCCCGAAAAAATGTTCTTATGGGATGTGTATTTATTTTCTACGGGATCGAAATTTACTCGGGTGAAATCGCGGGGCGCAGCTAGTTTAAATAATCATGAGCGAGTGACCCCAGGTGCTAAGGGCTTTATATTGTTACTTTTTGTGTCATAAAAATAAAAAAACACAATATATCAACAATGCAGCAATAACGTTTTTTTTTCAGGAGCCGCCGCGTTAGGCCAGTGTTTACTATAGATAAATCTGGTCATCTGGTGCTTGCTCAGCAGTGAATCCACCTCTCACCTCTTGATCCTGCTCTGCCCTGTCACTGAACATGCTGAATCTTAAATATATTTATTTATTTTATTATATAAATTAATACATCATTTATTTATTTTATTATATAAATTGATACGACATTTATTTATTTTATTATATAACTTGATACGACATTTATTTATTTTATTATATAAATTGATACCACATTTATTTATTTTATTATATTAATTAATACATTTATTATTTATTTATTTTATTCTTTGTTGTATACTATTTTATTTAAATTTGATAGTGTTTTACGTGTAACATCCTCTCTGTTGCTAGAAACTATATGGGAGTGGTTTAATGATTGGGACTAAAGGGATGGAAATGTGTAACAGGCTCAATCGCAACAAACTCAACTTTCCTGGCTTGGAAAGTTGAGTTTTTAATTTGACCAATCAGCGCGCGATCTCTGTAGTGTTGCCAACCTATTTTGCTTGAGGTTGGTACCACTGTTAACATAGAAAATGATTGGTGATATCTATTTCATCTCCAGATCAGTTGGACTGGCTATGTCCCGCGGTTTCACCCGCTTCAATTCTGTCATAGGACTTCAGCGCCATCTGCCGGGCTGATTTGTGAATCGCAACCCTTCTCAAATCCACTTCAATACACACACAAAAATTATTATTTATCATCCTTTTTTTTTGTTATTAATATTTTAATTTTTATTAATAGTTGTCGATATAAGTATATTATAATTGATATTGATTAGATATACACAAATTAATTGATACATGAATCTTTTTAATATTGTTATTTTATCGTTATATGTAAGCATATCGTTAATAACATTTATTAGATATTTATTTTGTTCATGTTTATTATTTTATATATCTATGTTTATAATATTTATTTTGTATCATTGTTTCTGTGATAATTTATTTATGAATTTTTAAAATATATGATACGGATATTTGAATCTTGTTTTTTTTTTTATATTATTTTTGTGTATGATATATCTATATCGATTTATTTAAAAATTTATGTTCGCCTGTATGCCCTTAATAGAACCGTAAACTATGCATTTGACCATGTGATGATCTATAGCAAAGTTGTTGTGCGTGAGCCCACTAAGCTTTCTCAGTTAGGATTTTTTAAACTTCAACCCCTAAAGAGGGATAAACCCCTAAAGAGGTCAAATTTCCTATTTGACGAGGGTGAAATGCGTGTCGAAATGCTATTTTATAACATTTTCTTAAGAGGTAGTGCCACACTGCATGCTTGAATGCAGCCGAATCGGGCCGGCATGACCGGGGAGGTACCTCTCGCTGACACCAAACCGACGTAGAGTGAAAACTGTGCGTCGCGTTTTGTGCAGAGAGTAAGTAGCCGTTGGCCCATGGAGGAGAAAGGAGGGCAGCGCATCTGTATAGCCTCTGTGCGGATGTCTATGGGCGTCGATAGTCAAGAAAATGACTCCGACTGCTCGGTTGCACCCCTATATCATTAAAAAAGAAATAAATAAAATTCTCACGTGACGCCACAGTCACTACAGAATCGTTTTTAATGAAATTGGGCACACGTGTTTAAATTGGTTCAACTTAGGGTCACAGCACACGCGCGACTTTTAGACGCGGCGACCTGTCGCAGTAGAGTCGTGCGACAGTCGTGCTACTGCATCGGTACCAGTTAGGCTTGCCAACTTGAAATTACGAATTTGCGGGAAATAATGTTTTCAAATGCGGAAAAACGGTTAATACAGCGGGACACAACTGGGCGATTGTTGCAAGTAGTCGTGGAAGTAGCGAATCACCTTTTTTTAGGTCGCGAGGTAGACTACAACATACAATACCGCTCACAGTCTGGTGCATGCGCCTCGTGCATCAATTGTTATTACTCGTGAAATAGCGTAAATAACCTTTTTTTTAGGTGTCGTGGACCAAATATTGTAATGAGTAAAATTAGGTACTTTGTAAATAACTACTTTTTGTGTGGCTTATCATTTAGTCGGCCGGCTATCGGTGGTGCAGTCGAAAAGCGGGACATTAGCGTCCCGCACACACCCTAAGCTGAAATTTGTCTGTAATTTATTAGATTAATGTTTATTGTATAACAAGGACTGCGATGATGATGCTAATTAATGTTTGTTTGTAATAATTGTTGTTTTTTTTATTGCTATTTCATCATTGTTTAATATTAATTTTGCACGCCATAGGTACTTTGGCAAATACACTGTACCATAATTATTGTGAAGACCATGTACTAACTACGTGTATTAGCAAATAAAATATTCTTATTCTTATTCTTAAGCGGAATGTATTGAATAGGGGCTCAGAAGCGGGACGTCCCGAGTAATGCGGGACGATTGGCAAGCCTAGTAGCAGTAGAGCCGTGCGACAGTATCGCGACTGCGTTTAGACTTTAATTGACATACATTAGTCGCTGCGTGTGGCGTCTTGATGTTTGGGGCTCAAACATCACACCCTCGTGTAGTCGCTGCATTCAGCTTCTAAAAAGCGACTGATTCGCTTGTCGCCGCGTCTAAACTCTCTTGTGTGCTGTTGCCCTTAGACAATGATAGTTTTTATACTGATTAATCACCTCACTTATTTTTTATTGCAAATTATGTTGAGAGACTGAGTTATAAAATTATAGATGGATTAAACACCTTCACATTTTATTAGTTTTCATCAAAGTAATGTAAGCGTCCAATACGTGGCGATGGTTTAATAAATATTTACATTCTTCTTTTTTTTATGGTATAGGGGGGCAATCGAGGAGATCGACGCCGGTTTCGTCTAAGCGAGAGGTACCTCCCGGTCGTGCCAACCCAATTCGGGTACATGCAGCGTGGCACTACCTCTTGTTAAATGTTGCAAAACTACGTTGCAAAAGCACACTACGAAATGACAGCTTGATGACAGCTCCGCCATATTTGCATCAGTGTTGCCACCTAAAAGTTTGAAAGCAGCTAAACGCTAAAAGAACATGGTAACTTGACGAAAACTTAAGACCCCCCCCACCGTCACGTAGTATGGGTATGTTCCCTAACGTAATGTTCTAAGCCTGGCACTACCTCTAACTACATTTTCAACGTCTAAGTGCTCGTCCACACTGAATGCGTTGCGGCGGGCGCGGCGGCGGGCGCGGCGGCGGGCGACGAGATAGCCACATTGAGGCGCCAGCTAGCTAGCGGTTACCCGTTTATCAAATGTTGCAAACTATGGTTGAGGTTTTAACTCAATGAAGATGTGAGATTAACAATAGTTCTTCTCACTTTCAAAAAGACAAGAATTTTAAACACTTTTTTGAATAATGAACTGTGAATTATTTACGTTAAGGTTCTTGTTTAATTGAAACAATTTCTGTTGGGGTTTCCGTTCAGACCGAACTGGTTTGTTTCACCTGCCACAAGCGCATTAGAAGCTTTTGTAAACGATACGCGCTGAGTCGCTTAGTCCAGTCGCGCTTGGCTCCCGCCCCCGCATCTGCAGTGTGGACGCGAAGGCGCCTTTGATGTTTGATATTTCCGCGCCCGCTCCCGCACCCGCGCTCTGCTCGCAGCCTGGACATACACTAAGATTGCGGAACAAATTCAAAGTCGTTAAAAAAATATTTTTAATACTCGCAACAGCAATATCAACCCATAGCATACAAACATCGCGGCAAAAAACAAGGGGACTCCTGTAATAACGAACGCGTTCGTCTTCACAAACTTGTACGGCATATTCAGCATATTTTTAAACCTAGAACCGATTGTTCCGACCTGAAAATCTCTTATTCTAGATATTTCTGGCGACAGACTTTCAGGCGTTTTCAAAATGGCCACAGTATTAAAAGGTTTGATGACTTCGAAACATTGACTGAGCGTCTGAGACTCTCCTTTTGATTCAGAACAACCGCACTCCAATTGGTACTTTAAGTCTTCGCTGGTCAGTTTCAAAGTTATCGGATTTAGGCATTTTATTTCGCTGCTTTGTTTTAAAGTCACAAAATTCATGTGATTCTGTGTTGAAGCAGTCTGAATAAATTCTCCGTTGTCTACGGATTTATTAACCATTTTATCGACTCCGAAATTAAATGATTCTTTATTCTCTATTCGTGCCATCGTGTCTTGGACGTATTTCTCGAAAATTTCATAGGACTTCTTTATTTCACTCGTTATCTTCTCCAACAGAATACTCTGCATTTTTCTCACTGAATTATCAAAAAATATGGCCAGTTTATCCGAGAGATCTATAACGGATCGCTTCTGTATTGCCTCCGCGTCTCTGGAGTCTCTGTCCATACCAATGTGGACATCATCGCCTGTGTGAAACAGTAATTCTTTTTGTATATTTATTATGAACGAGTCGTTATCGATTGGTTCGTCTCTCTTATTCTTTAACGTCAACATAACCGGATATTTAACATTACTGGTTGGTTTTGGATTTTGATTCCATGTCGTTAGATCATTATAAATTTTGTTCAGTTTATACCACGTAGTAGGTGGTTCTATATTGTTAGTTTTCAATTGGAGTTTTGTAGACTGCTCATCTCTATCTGGAAAGACAATATCTCCAAATGTATGTTTCGAATTCGATAAAACATAACCATACCTGTTATTTGCAATTGCAAAGTTGTGGGATGCTTTTATAGCTTCCCACGTGTTGATGCTATCATTTTGTTGCGTATCTATGCTTTGACAAGGCTGTAAGTCGCGTCGTATAAACCTCTCATCTATCTTTACAGCGCTGCTAGCCGTACATGTAAACCTTAATTTTTCAGATATGCAGTCAAGGCTAGATGTAAAAAACTGTTTTGATTTATAATTTAGAATAGTCTGGTCAGTATTAGGAAATGTTACCACATTAGTAGCTTCGGGTGAATCCGATATGCAAGTAGATAAATCAACATAGTTATTTGACAAAGCATTGTTATTGTTTTTCAAAGTATTCTCTTTTAACTCAACAAGTTTAGGTTCACTTGTTAAAATCGTGTAGTCGCCTATACACTGTATTCTTTTGTTTGTTCTATGTTTAAAAATATTCTGGTTAGTATAAGGAACTGTTGAAACGTTAGGAGTTATGTGTAAGTCCTTATTTGATTTACCAGTGCATGAATCTACATTGTTATTTAACTTATCATCATTGTTTTTTAAAGCATTTTCTATTAAATTGATAACAGGCTCTCTAATAGAATTATCAGTGTGTTGTGATTTATCTACACTATCAAGGCTAGAGGTTATTTTATTTTTTACTTTATTGCTTAAAACAGTCTGGTCAGTTAAATTATCTGATGTCACGTTTGTAACTACGGGTAGCACAGTGATTGATATCACAGGCTTATCCGCGTAGTTCGACACATTGCTGACTATGTTTCTTAAAGTGTTTTCGCTTGAGGACGACGAATAACTATTTTTCAAACCAGATAAAGTAATCGTGGAGTTAGTTGTTGAGGTGACGACCTCTTCTGTGGGTAATAGGCGATGTTTATAGTCATTCACATCTGTTAGTACTGTATAACAAAAATCGGTGAAAGAATTGAAGTTGTTTGAAGAGTCCCTGGTAACCTTCTTAAGCCTCAACATTGAATGATTATTTCTCCTATCAGGCAAAACAGTTTTCGATTTTTTCGGTGAAAGAGGTATAACTTTCTCATTTGGTAATCTATAATGATTTCTGGCCCAGTTAAACAGTTTCTGTTTATACTGATAATTGACCGTATATTTGCGTCTATAAGGCATAACCTTTTTCACAAAATTTCTATTACATTTTTTTGATATTTTCAAGTTCTCCCCAGCCTGTCTCTTGACCATAGACGTATAAAAATTACATCTTGCATTTGCAAAACTGGGGTCCTCCGAGATCTCCGAAATTCGTCGAGCGTCATTGCGATTCGTACTACTTTTGTTTGGTTTACAATCATTTAAACATTCAATTGGTATGTTATCTGTCATATCTAAATTTCCATTGATTTTTGTATTTTTTCTCCTATTTCTGTAAAAGGAATAAATATAAATATTTCGTTTATCTCAATTGTTGATATTCTGTTTCATATGACACCTTTGTAATTATTGTTGAATATTAAATGCTAATTAAGAGGTACCCCACGCTGCATGCATGCATATAGCCGTATTGAGCCGACACGGCCGTGGAGGGAGGCTTGCACGATACCGGTGCAAGTGACAGCTATGCTATCGCATTTCGTGCTGTAAGTAGTCGGTGGCCCATGGGAAGGAGAGAAAGAAGGAGTGCAACGCTGCACATTTATACGGATGTCTATGTCCGTCGGTAGTCGTAAAATGACTCCCTACTGCTCGTTTGCCCCTTATACTATTAAAAAAAACTGGGGGGGTATTCGAATAACGTGTTACGTAACATTGTTTTTTTTTTTAAAAATAATATCACAAGTTGGAAAATTTTTGACAAATGAGACCTTTTTTGTTCAATTTAAATAAAAATATGCCGAGTTGTGTTACGTAACGTTTTGAGGGCTACACAACTACGTTTTAGGGGGGGGGGGGGGGGGGGGGGGGGGGGGGGGGNNGGAGAGGGCGTTACAGAGCGTTACATGACGGGAGGGAGGAAGGTCAAAAATCTTCGAACATTAAGTGATACTTGAACAACTGCACTTGTTTGGTAACATGACTTTCACTGCCTTCTCTTTGATTAGACAGGCAAATTGGAATCACTCCCAGCTTGTATTTCTTTTTTCTAATTAAATTTGAGTTGCAGTGGTGCCCCGGAAAGCGCAGTGTTAGCTAGCCTCCCGAGGTACTGATAATATGTGTGTAACTTATCGCAGCACGTTACTCTAGCTTTTTTTTTTTTTTTTTTATGGTATAGGGGGGCAAACGAGCAGTTGTAGCCATTTTCATGACTACCGACGCCCATGGACATCTGCATAGAGAATATACATATGCGCTGCCCCCCTTTCTCCTCCCACCTCCATGGGCCACCGGCTACTTACACACCATGCTCCATGCTCTATGCTAAGTACCGTAACGACTTGTGTTACGGGTACTAGACAACGGACGATATATTTAATAATATGTTTTTTAATTTAAGAAATGTTATATATTTAAGATTTTTATTACAGAAATATACATAACACATTATACATAGATAAACATCCAGGACCCAAGCGGGATTCGAACCCGCGACCCCTGGCGCAACAATGTCAAATTAGGTCCTCCAGATGGTAAGGTATATTATACATATATCTTACTAATATTATAAATGCTAAAGTTTGTATGTTTGTTTGTTACTCCTTCACGCAAAAACTGCTGAATCGATTTTCATGAAATTAGGCACACACAGAGAGTAACTTGGATTAACATATAGAATAGTTTTTATCCCGAGAAAATGCTCCTATGGGATGCCATGGGATGATTTTATATTTTCCACGGGATCGAAATTTACACAGGTGAAAACCCGGGGCGCAGCTAGTTTTATATATTTATGATTTTTATTATAGAAATACATATGTATAATACATAGATGATCACATCAAACATCTGTGACCCAGGCAGGATTCGAACCCACGACACCTATCGCAACATGCTCCGCTTACCCGAGCGCTGTACCACTGCACCAGCCAGGTCTTCGTAACTGATGGCCTGGCCAAGGCCTGGATGATGCAACCAGCTTGTGATCGTGATTTGTGGCGCTCTGGTCCTAGGCCGTGGTCTGAGTAGCCGGTGGCCCATGCCAGACGAAAGCGGAAGGGGCAACGCATCTGTATAACGATGTGGATGTCTACGGCGGCGGTTGACATAAAAACGCCTCTAATTGCTCGTTTGTCGCTTTATAATAATTAAAAAAAGGCGTGACCGTCAACTGGACGTCTTCCGGATATCTAATCCTGATGAATTTCTAAGTGGTTTCCAAGAAAATTCGAGCACGATGATCAAAATGGTCACAAGTGACGGGTGCTGTCCAGAGACATGTGAGAAAGTGTGGTGGGCCAAGTTCGAAAAAAAACAGTAACAACAGTTTAATGAAATTTTCAAAAGCATGAAAGGTAAATAAAATAATAACAGCAATGAGAAACACAAAGATGTATATTGTAAAACAATATATTAGAAACCCAATTGTTTTAACGATAGTGACATTAGCGCTGTATTTTTTGTCTTTGGGAATTTCTCATAAGACTTTTTGGTAGAGAGCAAATTGAACCAATATTTAAAGTAAAAGAAACATAAAGCGGCGCCTATTATGAGAAATGGGATAAGGATTAGCGCGCCGATGCATGCTTTTTTCCAAGTGCCAAATTTGTTTGAAGGTGCGTCATAAAGCCTCGGTTCGTCGTTAAACTCTACTTTCCGCTTCGGTTTAGTGGCTAATTTGTTGCTAACTTGTTGATCACTGGGATATTGCATGTGCGTCGACTCTGGACTGGCATAGAAGCACTCCGATGAGCATGGATTATATTGATCCCCCAAATCGCACTTGGGTCGGATCGTGTCGCAGTAATATGCGTACAAGTCCCTCGTATTTGGGACGACGGTTTTAATTCTGTCGGATCTTTGGAATGAGCACGATGAATTTTCATTTGTAAAGTCTGTGTCCACTGAGTTTCCCGCTGACGTCATGTCTGTAACTCTCAATACGGTTTCGCTTGCGAATAATCTATATGAACTGCTTTTCCTTAATAGTTGTGAATCACAGTGTTTCTTGCTCTTTCTTGTTGACTTTTTCAATTTAGTTTCAGATATTACTTTTCTTCTTGCGAATGATGGAGTTATTTGTGTATACTTATTCGCACTGTATTTGTAGTTTTCAGGATATGTTACCCCTATTTCTGATTCACTCTTCTGGATCGCACTTTCCTGTTTTAGTTCGAATTCGTTACGCATTTCTTTGTCTTCAGCTTCGTAGTCAACAGTTGCAATTAAGTGTTCACTAAGAAATCTTTTCGCTGTCTCAGCTAGTTTTAAAACAATTATTTTCAATTCCTTTATTTCTTGAGCTAAGTCTATACCATTATTTGTACCAATTAATTTTGTTTTGATGAAGTTTTCCACATATGTTTCACAGGTTTCAGCTATATTGGTACTTTGAATGATTGCGTTTCGTTCATTACTCAACATACTATCGAGTAATGTAACAACGTTTAAATTTAATTTGCTTTTCTGATTCTCACAATTAACCAACTGTGGAGAGTTATTTATGTTAAAATTTGTAATAAAATTTGAATCTGCAGTTCCTTCCTTGGTTGCGGCCAAATCTTTCTCAACTCCACATGGTATATTTTTACCAACTGACTTTTCAATTTTTTCAACGTCATTTATTGGACTAATATTTACTGAAATATTTAACTTAACCTTGCCTTGTTCTTCACAATATGAAATGAATTTAAAAATATTTTCAAAATACTTAAACATTTTCTGTTTTTTTAATGACGAACGGTTAGAATTTACAAATGCGTAGTTAACATAATTCACTTTCTTGCACTTTTTACTTTTCACAGTTCGGAAGTTTTTTTTCCTCTTAACCTTTCCGTATGATTTTTCATATGTGCTTTTGGGTATTTCATTTAAATTTTCATTGTTGTAACTCTGAGTTTGTGGTTCACTTAAATCAGAGATATATTGCTTAGGATTGACAGGAGTAAATTTGTTTTCGACAAATTTTCTCATGTTAGCTGCACTATAATTATTGCCGTTAAAATTAGTACCAACACCAGATCTGTCATTAACAACAGGTGTTTTGAGTTCTTTTCTATATACATTTTGTCTGCTATTGTGATTAAAATTTGTAAATCTGACGCATTTATCATTATTGCCACATATTTCATTTTCATAATAATTTGCGCAGTGTTTTATAAGTGTATTTATGGAAACTCGTGCCATATTCATTATTGATGAATTTTCTTTGCTTTTGCGTTTAGAGTTTTTGGTTTTGTATTTAGCTGTTTTATTCCTATTGCCATTGTGATTCAACCAGTGCTTAGGAATACTTAGTGTAGATATTATTTTGAATCGGCTCTTTTTTAATGGAATTGAGAAGACGGATGTAGTCGATTGTACATTATTAGATGTTGTCTTTCCATTGTTCATAACATCAATCAACTTTCGGTCGACAACATTGATATCTACCGCATACTTAAAGCACGTATTTGATTTCTCTTCCATTCTATGTAAAATGGAATCTAAAACATTTTCTACTTTCTCTCTCATTTTACTTTCGTCCAATAGGTGTGTTTTTACCCAAAAATTGAGGAGATTTTTTAAATTATCCATAACCAACGATGATAGATTGATGTTCAAGCGTGTATTGTTCTGAAAATCAATAACACTGTCCCCACACCCATTTTCCATGAAGTTGATTGGTGGATTGGTGGCATTCTCATTTCTCGCTGACACTCTAGGTGTTTTCATCGCAACCCTATCCCTCTTAATCTTGCAGTAATTGCGTAATTTGCACAAATCAGTAGCTATGCTCAAATCCCGTTTCAAAATCCCCCTGTATTCATAATATGCCGCCTTTGGAAGGGTCTGTTTTAGGGCCGAAACCAAACTATCCGAAAATAAAAATCTGGACGTACTAGAAAATGTTCTTGAGTGAGCATTAGGGCTGTGCCCCGAATTCTTGAACAGCACCCGACCATAATTGTCTCTGTGGGAATTCCTTTTTACCATTTTAGCAGCCTCGTCTACGCCTCTTCTGTAAGCAACAATTTGTGTTTTACCTTTCTTGGTTTAGCGTTTTTTTTACATAGCATAAGGGGGAAACGAGCGATCAGAGCCATTTTCATGACTGCCGACGCCCATAGACATCCGCAGAGAGGTTATAAAGATACGTTTTATTGTCTTTGTAAGCGTAGCGCGATGGGACACGAACATTTTTTGACCAATAATATTGACTTTTTATTATGAATTTAAGATATGCATCCGTTACTTGCCAATAAAATTTAAATTCAATTACTTAATACACTATTTTTTATGGTAAAGGGGGGCAAATGAGCAGTCGGGAGCCATTTTTACGGCTACCGACGCCCGTGAAGATCCGCATAAAAGCTATACAGATGCGCTGCCATCCTTTCTCCTCCCACCTCCATGGGCCGCCGACTATGCACACACCGCACGAAACGCGACGCAGCTGTCACTTTACGGCGGTTTAGTGTAAGCGTGTAAGTGCCCCGGTCGTGCCGGCCCAATTCGACTACATGCATGTAGCGTGGCACTACCTCTTCCTTAGAAGAAGAGTAACTCTTAAGTTATTCGTTAGGAAACATTTTAGGGTGAAAAACGACCTATAATCAGTGTTGGTATATAATTTTTTTTTTTCTTTTTT
>LUGF01041190.1:44140-69911 GCA_001625245.1 Calycopis cecrops | reverse complement strand
GCAAGGCAAGAGTATCAAGCTGGCGGGTGAGATACTGGTTATCGACGATTCGAGTCGCTCTTCGTTGTATACGGTCAAATGGATCGAGCTGATATTGCGGGGCTCCGGCCCAAAGGCAGTACTCCATGTGCGGTCGGACTTGAGGGCAAATCTTGCATGAATTTAATCCACGTCCTATTTTGTTTGATTGAGCTGTTTTTTTTTATAGTCTAAGGGGGCAAAAGACCAGTCAGAGCCAATTTCATACTGATGCCCATAGAAATCCGCGCAGAGGTTTCAGATGCGTTGCCCTCTTTCCTCCTCCCACCTCCATGGATATACACGCACGGAATACGACAACACAGTTGTTACTTTACGCCCGCGCCGGTCTTGTGTTGAATATCTATTATAATATCGACAATTTACAATGTCCCATTATCTTAAACTATGACTGCATGTAATCCTGTAGCTTGTTGACACATAATGTCATCAATGTACAAGGAAAATTTTCATTTCGGAAAATGTGTTCCTAATGTGCAGATATTATTATAAAACCCAGCCAAGTGCGAGTTGGACTCGCGCATGTAGGGCTCCTTACTATCTATGAAAATAATTTGGTTTTTCATAGCGTTTGTATGAACGACAAAGTTGTATTTGTGTTTTTTGAAAATGTACTATTTCTTAAAAAGTAATAATGATATCTGACATAAACCAATTTTCGTTGAAAGTTTCCATTGAGATCTATAGCTATAGCTGTCCATAAGGGTTCTGTTTTTTGCCATTTGGCTACGGAACCCTAAAAAAACCCGTCCAAGAGTATTTAGTGAACATCGAACATAATCTCTATGTACTGGATGTCCCGGGACGTGATGCTAAGCCGATACCAGGTAATAGACCATGTCATAACAGTTATCAAAAAAATATTAAAAAAATTATTTGTCATGTGTTTTAAAAATTATGACCTTTTGAAAAAATACGAAAAATGTACAGTCTGTGATGCATTTTTACTTCCCGTTTCTACAAATTTCCACTTTTATTTATTATTTTTTCTAATTTGTAACCCTGAGTAATGTTTCTGTATGTGTATTCAAAAATTTTAACTCAACTTCTCTAATTTTGGAAAATATGACATAATATTATTCCCATTTCAAAAGTGAAATTGAATTCTTTGTTCAATCTCAACAGACCCTGCTGAAAAAAAATGTACTACATTGGTTCGGCAAGTAACTATTTCAACAAGATTTAACGAGAGCGTATTTAACAAGAATTTCAAAATAGTATGACTCTTGCTACATTCATTCTTAGATGATGGTATTTTTTTTACTTTTTTGAACGAATCCGGTTTTCAATCATTTTTCATTACTATGTTTAAAATGATTTAGTGTACCCAATTATTTCCTCGAAACGATAACTTTACATAATTCTAGTATAAGAGAGACGGAGAGAGCCATTTTACGAAGTGTGAGTGAGATAGAGAGTGACGTGACGTCGCGGTGTGTATGTAGCCGATGGCCCATGGAGGTGGGAGGAGAAAGGAGGGCAGCGCATCTGCATAGCCTCTATGCGGATGTCTGTTGGCGTCATGAAAATTTCTGAGACTGCTCGTTTGCCCCCGAATACCATAAAAGTATTTCATTTATCTCCACCTGAATACACTTGAGGGAACACAGTAATTAATACATAAGTACGTAACCGATTACCTGTAGAACTGACAGCGGTGACCCCGTGAATGTCAAGTGTATTATAAAATATAGCATTAGGGGCAAAATGATCAAATTCATATTTCTCGACCTTGGCAAGTTCTACAATAAGTGCTGCAAGAAATACAAGGTCCTTTTTTTTTTTTTAGATAGATCTACGCTAAGGGCTGAAGGCCAGTGCAGCTTCATCCGTATGAGAGGCGAGTGCCCTAAGGTAGCTCGAGCCTCTGTATTTGTGGTCGATACAAGGTCCTAAAAATCAGCTTTAACATACAAGGTTTGTCCGTAGGTGTACAGGCCGAAACCCGCCAGCCTTTGCGCATTTACAATAATATTAGTAGAATAATCTATCACAATCTATGGAGCATCTACTCCAGTCCTCGCCGCACTGTGTCCAAGAATTTGCACATTCAAAGATCTGCTCGCTGCCAATGCCGCTACAGATGTGGCACAGTATTCGGCACACTGGCACGAGAAGAAGAAGTAGGATAAGCTAATTATATAATAGGATTAATAAATAACGAAATGCCGAATAAAAACTCATGGCAATGAAAAAATTTATTCGATGTATTCATTCATCATACATTTGTAATTGATAATCGGCGTGAAGCTGATAAAGGGGTAGATGTGAGGGTAGAATGTCAGCGGCGCAGTGGAGACAACCCCCCGCAGGTAAAACCGTTCGACCTCTTCCATGATGTCGGAGAAAACCAGACCAGATCCACTGTAGACTTGTCGGGGAACTCCTCTATCTATTAAAAAAAGTGTGTGTTTTAGACAACACAATTGAAGTAAAACTTAATTATTTATTTTAATTACTGCAGTTACAATGTCATAACATGTCGTACAATATATATATTTTTAATTCAAAAAAGTTTTAATTAAATCAAATTTGAATTTGAATGACAACTTCCATTCCCCATGTTTTGCTTGATTTTTGTAACGCACTCGCCAACTTACACCCCATGCCTAGCTCGCGTATAGAAGTTTTACTTCAAAAAATGATATTTTGGTTAACTAAACTCTGTTCTCCTTACTGAGTAGCGTAAGGAGAACCGTCAACCGCCGGGGAAGAAAGGTTCTCGAGTGGAGTGGAAGACGGGAGTGTTGGACGGCCTCCAGCCCGATTGACCGACTTGGTTAAGGTGGCGGGGAGTCGCTGGATGCAAGTGGCTTGAGACAGAGACCTTTGGAGCTCTGTGGGGGAGGCCGTGGACGTTCACAGGCTGATGATGATGAAGCACCGTACCAAGTTATGCCAATTAAAAAACATATGTTCTCCGGATGCTGCATTCCGAAATTTCCGGAAAAAACAATTTGGTAACACGCTCACCTGTGGCTACTCTTGCACAAATATGGTTGCCGGTCATAAATACCCTATAGGCGGGCTGAGATAAAGCTACACATTTGACTATGTCCAAATATGCCATGTCCACCACTTCAGGAGCTGTAGAAATATCTCGGCTATCGCCTTTATATGGCCACATTGAGAGCTGGAAAAACATTTTAACGTTCAGATGTGGGACGAATTGTTATTCAAATTTTTAAATAAGAGATAATTAAAAACTGACGGCAAAGCAAGTGTCGTGCTAACATGTTTGTGTGTGCGTGCGTACATGTGTATGTGTTCGCTATACTCGTATAGCTGTAAATACAAGTTATTGTAAGTGAAATAAATAAATATGTTTCTAAGAATTGCTAGTGTTTGAAAAATCCTAAAAAACACTTGATAGTCACATTCAGCATTCCTGGATCTGGATTAGACCACAATGTACGATTCGATGATATACAGGTCGACTGGTGAGTCATTTTCATCACCGCAGTAAGGTATTCAGCACTTGATTCTCATTCAGATAATGGAGAATGTTACTAGGTATGCCTTGTCCCGGTAAGGCCCGTAAGTAAATAAATATACTACTTTTTGTTTTATTAAAAAATACCTAGTAGTTTTGATTTTACAGGCGTTCAAACTTTCGTAGAACGTCGAGTTCCGCTAACGGTCACGTGACCGCCTATGACGTCACAACACAACACGGTCAGGGCTTTTCATAGATTTAAAATGTAGAAGATACACAATGTCAGAGCAGAGGCGAAAAAAAAAGGGACAAATGTCAGAATTACTACAAAAATACATATGTGACTTTGTCATTATTATGTAATCGGGTCGCTGTGGCCTCTTACTCGCTAAAATAATGGTCTCATAATAATATGTACTTCATCTACTGTATCTTTTCTTTTCCGATTGTTGGAACTTAATTTGAATGTCTCGCTCCCACGCTTTGTACATCTTTCACGCAGTGAGAACCATTCTAAATCTACTTTTACTTCTAACGACGATATCTCAAAAAATATTCATCTGATTGATATAGTGTAAAGGCAACTTTATTCTGCATTAAATGCCTACGCTAACATATTTATGTGGATAAGGATTAATACTGAACTAAAGAAAATTGCTTTGAAAATAACGTACTTAATGTTTTAATGAAAATTTGAACATAAAAGTGGCTATTGTAAGTAAATTATAAGAGATACAGACATGTTACCGCGGACAAATATCGCGTTCAAACAGACAGAAAGACGCGGCCGGGCGACTTATTTTTATAATATGTGTAAGATTACTATTATAAGTCACCAGCCCATATGTTGACCCGACCAGATAGTAATAATCCATGCAGTACTTTTTGAGTTTAGCCTGAACATACAGACAAACAGACAATTTTTTTGGGATTCTTTATCGATTTAGGATCACGCACCATGTAGTCTTTAAAAAAAATCAATGCACAGTGTTGACTTTCCGACGATTTTGTTATATCTATGTATGTATGGTAATACAAACCTTTCCAAGCTTCCCAGGCCGCAACTGATGCTTCTCAAAATGGTAGTCGAAGTCCACGCACACTGGTCGCACGGTATTTGTGAACTGAAACGGACTGGTCGTGATCAGCACCGCAATGTCGTCCTTGAAAAATCCGGCAGATCCGCGGAATACCGATGGAACTTTTATTGACATTATCTAAAATATAAAGTTCATCATCATCATCATCATCACCATCATCATCATCATTATCATCATCATCATCATCATCATCATCATCATCATCATCAGCCTATTTCATTCCACTGTTGGACATAGCTATGGGAGAGCATAGCACGTCACTGGACTCGATCTTATAAAGTACATATTTTTTCTTTTTTATGGTATAGGTGGGCAAACGAACAGTCGGATCCAATTGACTACCGACGCCCATAGACATCCGCATAGAGATAAACAGAGATGCGTTGCGCTCCTACCTCCTCCCACCTCCTTAGGCTACCGGCTACCACACCGCACGAAACGCCGACTTCGTGTAAGCGAGAGGTAAATCCTCGGTTGTGCCAGCCCAATTCCACTGCATGCATGTACGCAGGCTACACCTACCTCTCTCCGGTAAGCTACTGCAAACTCACGAACTGTACCAAGTTCGTCGATATATTTGTCACTCACACACACATCATGTCAACTAGAGGTATTTCGTTACAATGCGGGATAAATGCAGGATGAGATTACCTCTTACATTTTAATTGGTTGGATACACGCTGACTGGTGAGACGTTTTCATCACTCATAAGTATTGAATATTTTAGTTGGTAGAATTAAAAAATATGGGAGGTTAATGAACCCCTCCTGGGACTTACAAATAATAGCGCCCCGGGGTTAGATGGAATTACAATATGTTAATCAAATCAATTAGTTAACTAGCTGCGCCCCCCGGTGAAATCTCACCCGTGTAAATTTCGATCCCGTGATTTTCCACGGGATCGATGACTGGCATCCCATAGGAACATTTTTTCGGGTTAAACTATCCTATGTGTGAATTCAAGTTCACCTCTATGTGTGTATCAAATTTCGTGAAAATCGTTTCAGCAGTTTTTGCGTGAAGGAGTAACAAACAAACAAACATACAAACTTTCGCATTTATAACATTAGTAGGATTATATCCTGGAACCTTACTCAAATTTTCAATCAAAGTCTATCAACGTGTATATTTCCAGAAATTTGAAAAATTGTAGTAGTTACTCTATTGTACAAGGGTAGTCCGTCAGATGCCGCTTGCAATTACCTGTTTTTTTGCCTATTTCTTGCTGAGTTCGATTTCGAAAATCTTGGAAAAGACTGTTAATAAACAATTAATAAATTATCTTGAAAATAATAACATCCTATCTAATTGTCAGTTCGGTTTTCGTGGGGAAAATCCACAAAGAATGCAGTAGTATTACTAACCAATACTGTATCTAAACATATTGACAATGGCTTTGCATGTCTGGGGATTTTCCTTGACCTTGCAAAGGCTTTTGACACCGTATCTATCTCTATTTTGCTTAAAAAGCTTAAACTTTCTGGTTTTTTGGTCTATGCCCTGATTGGTTTCGTGGTTACATAACGCATAGAAAACTATGTACAAGGATCAATACATACACAAGTAATTGTTATGAGTTAGATTTCAGTGTTCCTCAGGGAAGTATTTTGGCGCCAGCGCTATTTACATTATACTTAAATGGTTTATCTTCCTTGCAGCTAAGTTGCACATTTGACATAATAAATTATACAGACGACACAGTTATTATTTTTCATGAACGTACATTTTTTTTTGGTAACGCAGAGGAATACCTTTACGTACGCTACCCCGGAGCCCGAGTGGCTCAACCGGGTATAGTGTCGGGCTCGGCATCTACGTTGCCCCTACCGACTAAGCCCCTGCGGGTGCCTTCAGCCGCTATAACTGGAAGGCCTCGGATCTAAAAACAACATGGCGCCTCCAGCGACAGGCTGGCCTCGGTGAACCCACGAATAAATGACACGTCTAAAATTTCAATTCTCTTGCTCGTTAAGACCTCGGAATAGATAAATAAGGTTAAGACCATCGCTGAAAGAAGTGAGATGTCGGGAATATCATGTAGTTCAATTCAGAGAATTTATCCGAAGATTTGCACATGAGAAGTGTTACAGACAAATTAGTCAATGGCGAATACTTTGAAAGTTATGAAGATTTGGTGTAAAAATATGGAGAAATAAAGAAGTTATGACGACATTCCTGTGGTTTTTGGGTCCCCCCTCGTATATCATCGAATTTGATATCGTGGTCCAAATCGGATCCTGAAATGCTGAGTACTTCTTTGTTACAGCCTGAATGATTTAACTTGTGTGGTGTCATTAGATTGCTTTTATAACGCATGTAACATTGGGTACATTAGACTATATTTTAGATATTTTTAAATATTTTAATTATTTTTTGTTATTTGACTTATAGTGCACCTAATCGCATTTCTAACCTTAGATTTCTGAGCTGTGGTGTCTTTTTGGTGGTCCCAATCTCGATATAACTTCCCCACTGCTGCAGCGAACTGATACGCTGGTAAGAGCTGCTCACCTCTCCTCCAGAAGCAGTGCGCAGCTGAAAGTATTAAGTCATTTTTTCAATATATCATTATTATTATTATATATCATTACGTATTTTATTTAAGTATCTTTCAAGAAAAATATTACATGGTGATAAGCTGTCTCAGTGGTGAAGAGATCATATTGCATATTGCGAGCTCTCGGTTCAAATCCCGCTTAGTCATGGATATATCATGTGTTTATTATAATTATGTTTTTACTTAAAAAAATCTTAAATATTTACAATTTCTTAAAATTAGAAACCATATTCAATATATTTCGTTGTCTAGTACCCGTAACACAAGTCCTTACGGTACTTAGCATTGAATAGTCTGTGCAAGGGGCAACTGTACACAAACTATTCAATTAATCCGGCTTGAAGGACCATTAAGATGTACAGTTCGTACTCATGAGTTGCTAACGCTAATGCTATGATGAAAATTAAATAAAATACTAAAGCATTCTGCTAACGATATTTATCAGTTATTAAATACAGTCTGCTTGAATGTTACAATGTCCACGCATCTCACAAAGAACGGATTTGAAGACGAAGCGGCGCTTACGCCTTAAACTAGGACACGACAAACACTCAAGGCTTGAACAATCATTTAAAATAATACATTCCTAAGAACTTACGGGTGTTTCAAAAATAAAATACAATATACTCTTGCAGGTAACAAGTACTTCGCTAGTAATCATTTCATAGACTACTTTGGGTCGTACACTGAAAATGAAAGTGTTAGTAATATACATAATAATACATTTATTTATGGACTAGAAACAAAAAACTTCGAGAAAGTAATACCATACCTGAAACAACAACTGAAGTGCTGATCAGAGAACCCCCACATATTAAAACGTAGTCTTCTTTTTGTTTATGATATATCATAGTGTGCCATGGTAATTTGTTTCTATGTTGCTTAGTATAACCGCCCTTGGTTACATGCGGTGTGTCCTGGGATAGAAGTCTTCCGCACTCTGAAATAATTATACAATATACAAAAGTATTCACGATTCATTTTTTTATGATAAAAGGGGACTAATGAGAAGTTGGAGCTATTTTCACTACAAGCGACGCCCATAGACATCTGCACAGATGTTACACAGATGCATTGCCCTCCTTCCTCCTCCCACCTCCATTGGCCATCAGCTACTTACACACCGCACGAAACGCAACAGCTCAGCTGTCACTTTACGCCTGTATCCAGTAAGCAAGAAGTACTTCCCCAATCGTGCCGGCCCAACTCGGCTACATGCATGCATGCACGCAACACTACCTGTAGACGATATCAGGCATGTGACAATCTCGGAGTCATGAACAACGTGCATAATTCTGGCATGTCAAGTTTTAAGGGTTCGGTACGTCAAAAGGACAAAACTAAACTCTTATATTATCCCTTTGTCTCCATCACCCCATACGCACGTTCGGCATAACCCTTTACACTGGAACTTAGTACGTAAGTACGTACCTGGAGTGCAGGTGGGATGATAATAATGATAGTCCCATGTACCATCCACACACGTCATCTGCGGCAGCGGCACTCGTGAGAAGGTGTGACCTTTACACCGGAGGCGGGCGACAGTCCCCGTCGGCTCCCAGTCTGCACATTCGCTTTCGATGGCTGAGCTGTTTTTTCCATCAATAGCAGACCCTCTATCGATGGCTGAGGTGTTTTTTCCATCAATAGCAGACCCTCCATCGATGGCAGAGGTGTTTTTTCCATTATCCGCAGACTTTCTATAGCCGTCTGTGGTCTCTCTATTATCAGCAGACTTTCTATAGCCGGCTGTGTTCTCTCCATTATCAGCAGACTCCCAATAGTCAGCTGTGTTCTCTCCATTATCAGCAGACTTTCTATAGCCGGCTGTGTTCTCTCTATTATCAGCAGACTTTCTATAGCCGGCTGTGTTCTCTCCATTATCAGCAGACTCCCAATAGTCAGCTGTGTTCTCTCCATTATCATCAGACTCTCTATAGTTAGTTGTGTTCTCTCCATTATTAGCAAACACTCTAGAGCCGTCTGTGCTCTCTCTATTATCAGCAGACTTTCTATAGCCGACTGTGTTCTCTCCATTATTAGCAGACTTTCTATAGTCAGCTGTGTTTTCTCTATTATCAGCAGACTTTCTATAGCCGGCTGTGTTCTCTCCATTATCAGCAGACTTTCTATAGCCGGCTGTGTTCTCTCCATTATCAGCTGACTTTCTATAGCCGGCTGTGTTCTGTGCATTATCAGCAGACCCTCTATAGCCGCCTGTGTTCTCTTTAATATCAGCAGACTTACTATAGCCAGCTGTATTCTCTCCATTATGAGTTAACTTTCTATAGCCGGCTGTGTTCTCTCCATTATAAGCAGACTCTCTATAGTTAGTTGTGTTCTCTCCATTATCTGCCGACTTTCTATAGCCGCCTGTGTTCTCTCCATTATCAGCAGACTTTCTATAGCCGGCTGTGTTCTCTCCAATATCAGCAGACTTTATATAGCCGGCTGTGTTCTCTCCATTATCAGCAGACTCTCTATAGTTAGTTGTGTTCTCTCCATTATTTGCCGACTTTCTATAGCCGCTTGTGTTCTCTCCATTATCAGCAGACTTTCTATAGCCGGCTGTGTTCTCTCTATTATCAGCAGACTTTCTATAGCCGGCTGTGTTCTCTCCATTATCAGCAGACTTTCTATAGCCGCCTGTGTTCTCTCTATTATCAGCAGACTTTCTATAGTCGCCTATGTTCCCTCCATTATCAGCAGACTCTCTATAGTCAGCTGTGTTCTCTCCATTATCAGCAGACTTTCTATAGCCGGCTGTGTTCTCTCCATTATCAGCAGACTCTCTATAGTCAGTTGTGTTCTCTCCGTTATCTGCCCACTTTCTATAGCCGCCTGTGTTGTCTCTATTATCAGCAGACTTTCTATAGCCAGCTGTGTTCTCTCCATTATCAGCAGACTTTCTATAGCCGGCTGTGTTCTCTCCATTATCAGCAGACTCTCTATAGTCAGCTGTGTTCTCTCCATTATTAGCAGACTTTCTATAGCCTGCTGTGTTCTCTCCATTATCAGCAGACTTTCTATAGCCGGCTTTGTTCTCTCCATTATAAGTAGACTTTCTATAGCCGCCTGTGTTCTTTCGTTTATCAGCTGACTTTCTATAGCCGGCTGTGTTCTGTCCATTATCAGCAGACCCTCTATAGCCGCCTGTGTTCTCTTTAATATCAGCAGACTTACTATAACCAGCTGTATTCTCTCCATTCTGAGCTAACTTTCTATAGGCGGCTGTGTTCTCTCCATTATCAGCAGACCCTCTATAGCCGCCTGTGTTCTCTTTAATATCAGTAGACTTTCTATAGCCGGCTGTGTTCTCTCCATTATCGGCAGACTCTCTATAGTTAGTTGTGTTCTCTCCATTATCTGCCGATTTTCTATAGCCGCCTGTGTTCTCTCCATTATCAGCCGACTCTCTATCGTTGGCTGATTTGTTATTTCTATCACCTACACACTGATATTCCAAATTAGAGTGACGTTTTAAGTGACATAGTGCTGAAATTTTGTAAAAAACTTCAAATATCAATTGTTTCAATTGTTTTGTTATTGATTACCTGTTATGTTTGAAATTCTATTAATTTTGTTTTATCTGTGTTAATGTTTAAAATGTTTGTTTTTAAGCATGTGTTTGTCACTTCTAATAATTGTTTTATTTTGTTCTTAAGCAGTTGTGTATTTTTGTTACCTGATTTATCATTAATTTTTAATAAAATGCAGATGACATCACACTAATGTGTGATGTCATCTGCGAAAGGTGTAGTCTCATGTTTAATAGTTTTTGACAAATAATTTACATATAATAGGAACAACAGAGGTCCAAGAACACTCCCCTGTGGAATACCATATCTATTTATATATGATGATGATGAACTTAATGACAATATATAGATACTGTCCTTAATTTAGTGATTGGGATCAATTTCATTATTTCTATTGATTGTTTTCGCTCATTAAGGTAGGCTATGCAGATTCGTTGGTTTCCTTTCTTCCTGCCCTACAATGGACCACCGACTACTTGCTAATAACACGACAGGCGGTAGCAAAGCAGACTGCGGTATCATTTGCACGAGAGGTACCTCCTCGCTCTTGTCAATCAATTTCTGCTTCAATATAACATGGCAATGTAACATCTCACTAAACTCGGTCTCAGTGAGGAATAATTAAATGGAATTTATCTATTTCATTATATACTAGCTACTATTTAATTATAATAGCTAGCTAACTTATACTAGCTTGCCCCGCAGCTATTTATCAGCCCGCGTGGATTTCGGACTCCAAAAATGGAAATTTATCTAATATGATAACAGGGTGTGTCGTAAATAATAGATAACCCGTGACCTGGAGTTAGTACGTGTCTAAAACTGTAAGAAAAACGTAGTTTTTTTCCAGACTTCCTTATCGTATGAAAATGGCTTAGCCTTTTATGCTTTTTTATAAATTTCGCTACTTTTTTCATTCATTCTGTTGCCATTTCATCAAATTTAGGTATTTCTTTGTTATTTTTGTAGTATTAATTTTCTAAAGACGTGTGCTATTTAATTTTAGTAACATTTTAGGTGTTTTTGATGTTAAACATTTTCAAAATCGTCATTTTAAGATTTTTTTACCAATTTTTTTCTTAATGTCAACTTTTGATAGTTTTAAAAGTACGGCGCTAGAGCTGCCCATGATCTTAATAAATAGTCTATTATGTGAAGATTCTAAAAAGGTATTACAATGTGTACTTTACTAGCAATATTAAGTTATAGGAGCGAAATCAATATCAAGGCCAGAATTTTAAATTTTTAAGTATTGTTAAAATTGTTATAAAATTTTGTCATCATGATTTTATTTTATCAAGATACTTTACACAAACAATATGGGGCCGCTCATATTCAAAAGAAAAACATATTGTTTTCAGTATAAAATACATCATAACTCCATAGTAATTAGGTTTATTAATCTGTGATAGTAATAAGTGTTCAAATTTAAAATAATTGTTGTGCTCTAATTGTTACATGCGACAAATATGTTGGGTCAATTTTATTTAAAAAAAAGGATCATCAGGTAAAAAAGGCACAAAGACTGCAATACAATTAAAATGAAATGAATTGGCTATGGCTCAGATATGTATTTGGAGTTTTTAATAAATAGTTTGCCTGGATTATTGCAAGACGTTCCACAGGAGATAAGAAACGAGATGTGGCTACAAAATGATGGGTGTCCAGCACATTACGCATTTCGTGTAAGGGAACATTTAAATAATACATATCCAGATAGGTAGATTGGGTCCAATTTTATGGCCTCCACGTTCGCCAGACCTTACCAGTTAGACTTTTTTACAGGGGCTGTATAAAGGAAAAAGTGTACAGCAAAGTTATAAGTTCTGTGGAAGAGTTGCTTGTACGCATACAAGTAGCAGCAAGTAAAATTGAAGAAGCCGGTTATGTACGTCGGATAAAAAGATCTTTTATTAGGCGATGTAGATGCGATAAAAATGTAACTTATTTTTATACCCATCCTTGAGAAGCAGTGTCACCTCAATTAAACCGATTACCTCTTTAAGGTTTAGCTTAGTTAGCTCCGAAGATCGATACGCAACGGAGTCGCTTCGCGACTAGATCGCTGCGTCCTGCGTTTCTAAGTGTGCGTTGAGGAGCCAGGTCGCTGCATTCAGCTTCTAAAAAAACAACTAAACCGCCGGTCGCCGATGCTGATAGTAGCATGTGTGGGATGGCTTTAAATTTTTAAAACTTAGTGGTTGTCCATACGAGCGTCCACTGTCGACGAGCGCGGCGGCGGGCGCGACAGCGGGCGCGGTGGCGGCCGCGTGAGCTGGGCGCGCGAGATGGCGACAGTGAGGCGCGAGCTAACTAGCGGTTTGACGTTTATCTATCTACATATAGGTTATTTTTTATTTGAAACAACTTCCGTTGGCTTGACAGAAGCGTATGAAAATGAAGCTCGCCGAGTCGCTTAGTGCAGTCGCGCTAGGCCCCCGCCTCCGCCACTGAAGTGTCCACGCAAGGCGCGTTTTATAATATATTTCATATTTCACTTACGTAGGCATCTGGGTGTTTTGTTGTACCATATGCCCCTAAGGCACACCATGGTATTATCGTTGGAGTCAAGTGTGTACCCGGGATCACAAATGTATCTCAGTGCCGTTACATGTGACGGTAGACGACTACTTTTGGGAGTCCCTAGTAACACATAGTCACCGTGCTCGGGACGAGGCGGTAATGTACATTTCTTCGATACCGCAGTCCTAATGTTAATCCTAGTCCGAAAGTATAAAATTATTATTATAAACATAATTGATAAGCTTTCTGAAAAAACGAATAAGTTTAAAAAAAGAATTATTTTTACAGTTTAAACGGAACATAATTTAATACTTACGGAGACGGTAGATCAACGGCAGTACACCAAGCTGACGAATATACTAAAAAAAAATGTAAGATGCCATTACTAGCTGTCCCCAGTGGGTATCTCCTGTGTATCTAACAAAAAAAATACCGGGATATAAAGTAACATTATGTTACTCCACATTGTGAACGATCTGAAACCTTTAATTCAAATCTGTTCTATAGTACGGTTGAGTGAACAAATAACATACATACAAACATTCTTATTTAGAATACATATATTCACACATGAACAGGGAGTAATTTGTGGAAAATTAAAAAAAAATAAAAACAGAGTAGCAAAAGATTTACACAGGACTAGCTGCGCGCTGGAGGATTCATCAGCGTAAATTTCGATCCCGTAGAATCCCATGGCATCCTATCTTATGTGTTAAACGATGCTACTCTCTATGTGTGTGCCAAATTTCATGAAAATCGGTTCTGCAGTTTGCATGACGGAGTAACAAACAAACAAACATACTTACAAACTTTGGCATTTATAGTATTAATAGGATATTTTTTTGGCCACTGGCCATATTTTCAAATAAAGAAATAAAAATCAACGCAAGTGTGTGTTTTAAAAATTATCATCTATTTTTTAAATCGATTTTAAATGGTCCGAAAAATACATGAATCGTACACACACGAAGAGTGTAACAACCTTAAACAGCAGATTTTTTTATACATTATTTTTATTATATATGCATTTTGCTACTTTAACGACTTCAATTGTAACTGTTTTGTGTCTTTATTTTAAACAGATTTTTATTAAATGATTATATTAACAGACTTATGTACCTACTTTGTTTTATGGTCAATAATTAATTTTAATAAAAACAATAGTTTAAAATTTTTTATTCCTACTTTGGCGGGCTTAAAAGAGTTTTATTAGATTATTTATTTCTGTAATTACACTAAAATAGATTTTAGTACCTTTACTAGTTAGTACCTTTAGTAGTTATATTGTTTGCAGTTTGATGAAATTGCATCCAAAAATATCCAGAGGACTCCTGTAGCAATACTTAATTTTATTTTTAAATATATTTTTTTATTTATACTACATTAATTTATAAATGTTTTATTTAGTTAAGTTATAAAACCACTCAGTAGAAAATTAATAATAATAAATAATAATTAAAATTGTTTTTCAGCGTTCCGTAGCCAAATGGACTGGAGGGATAGAATGGGAAAACGGAACCATTGTAGATTCGTCATGTCTATCCGTCCGTATGTCACAGCCATTTTTTTTCGAAACAATTGGGTCTACGTAGATAACTTTGTAGGTAGATATTCTGTAAATAGCTACTCGAATTTTAAATAAAAATAAATAAATTAAAAATAAAGGGGGGGAGGGCACTCCATATACAGAACACAGAACTGAATCAAATTTTTCTTTCATCCAACCTTTTTATTTACTGGTAAAAAATGTCGCATACACCTATAACTTTCGTTGGGACGGAACCCTCGGTATGCGAGTCCGACCCGCACTTGGCCGGTCTTTTTTATAAATAAAAACTTAACTATATGTATAATAAAAAATACTAGCAACTAATGTAATTGGCATAGACTAATAAAATTAAACTTACCAAAAAGCAAAAGAAAAAATATCCGCATCGTAACAAACACAACTACCCTACTTCAAGGGTAGCCACACAATCGGCGCTGGTAACGAAATAAACAATATCTGAGTACCTACTGCTTTATATTGCAAAAGCAATATATTAATATTATTACTTGCTTTTACTCGCGACAGTTTTATTTTTCACGTCCAGTCTTGCTGTGTGTTATTGTGTTTTTTCTCTTACGTGTGAAATATCTGAAGTCCACTATAGATGATATAATAGACAATTGAGGTGAATCATAGTATAGAATAGAATAGAAACAAGTTTATTCAATGCTCCACATACTGATAAAAAATAAATAAACAATAGGTACATGAGACACAAAAAATATAAGGACGTCACTAGGCATACGTTAGAGAATTTCAGTTCACAGGCACCGATTTTCAGTGACACCAAGGCACAGTGTGTAATTTTGGCTTAGTTGCGGTCATGTATAGTTTATGTGTTCATTCAATAGCTGTTAGTATTTTAAAGGTTAGAGAAAAACACCGAAAGTTTTTTTAAAACTACTTTTAAAGTTATTGTAGAGAAAAACCCATAGAAACCATAAAAGTGCCATTTCTTTTTTCAAGAACTTTATTTACGAATAAATAAAATGCCTTCTCATAAATGAGGTATTTATCTATTAAACGTGTTAAAAATTACCTAAAAACCACGATTAATTTAGACAAAAATAAAGTTTTTGTCAAAAATGAAAATGTTTTTTTTTGGGACAGTTTTTAAGTTTTTTTTTTTTTATGGTATAGGGGGGCAAACGAGCTGTTGTAGCCATTTTCATGACTACCGACGCCCATAGACATCTGCATAGAGACTATACAGATGCGCTGCCCCCCTTTCTCCTCCCACCTCCATGGGCCACCGGCTACTTACACACCGCACGAAACGCGACAGCACAGCTGTCACTTCACGCCGGTCTCGTGTAAGCGAGAGGTACCTCCCCGGTCGTGCCGGCCCAATTCTTATTTTCTTTTTATTAGAAATTATTAACGTTATAATAACGCATTTTAATAAAAAATATCAGCTCATAAAAATGAAGGGGTGAAGAGATATGATTTTTTCAATTTTCGTCTAGGGTTGTCACAAATATTTCCATTAACTTTAAATCATCAAATTCGTTTATTCTGAGCTTCAATTACCCTATACTACATTTTAATAATGATAGATACAAGGTTTTGCGAATGACCTATTTACAATATTATACCTATATGCCGTTTTTAATTTCAGAGACTAAATTGATAGGAGCAATGTTGTTAGTTGTTTGTGATTCATAAATAACGTTGTGCAACTATCGGAAAAACAATTATCGTTTTTTATAAGTTACCTACACAGAAACGTGAATGCGTTCTATAAAACGAATTAATACAATATCATTAATGTATATAGATTTATAAATTTAAAAAAAAGTAACACGCATTATTTATTAAGTATTACTACTATTTTGTTCCAATAAAACTATTTTATAGGATTTTATCGCGGTTTATTTCAATATTTTACAATACCGATGTTTCAGAAACTTTTCTGCAACCACGATAACGGGTGTCCTGATGTCATAAGTTATTAAAAGTACTGGTAGTAATCGATACAATCCGTTAAAAACAAAAATATTACAATGTCTTATTTAAGAAGTCATTAATCCTTATTTCGTTTTTTAATTTGGACAACCCTATTTCCATAGATATTTCTGAAATACTTAGAAACGGTTTTTCTCGCTACCCCTTCATTTGTTGTATGTAATTTTTTAGGGAATAATATATAACAACATTGTACATATTTATTATAAGGAATAAAATGCGACAATAACAGGGGTAAATTATAAATTAATAAAAAGTGAAAATAAAAAAAACATTAATTACTTGTAAAGTAATAAAGCTACAGTTTTTAAATTTAATACATGAGTAGATATTCTCACGTTACATTAGTTAAAACACAATTTAAATGAAAAGCAGTTCAATTTTCGCAAGAAAAAAAAATAAAGTTTCTTTTAAGGTCAATGACCTGAAACAAAAAAAAATATTCCTCTAAAAGTACACATAATTTTACTGTAGGAATTTTTACCAGTTGATTAACATTATAAACTCTTTTGAATGCGCACATAAACTATACATGGCCGCAACTAAGCCAAAATTACACACTGTGCAAGGGTCAAACGGAAAGCAATGACATTCATACAAATTCACTTACATTATAAAATAAATACCTACATTAAAAATAAATATTTGGTTTCATTAGATGTTGTGTGATTAGTAAGTATAAGTATGATGTAAATTTTGAATATATGTTTATGAAATGTTTACAAAGTTACTACAAGTATTATTAAATAATTTTGAAAGATGAAATATAAAATATATAGAATATTAACCCGAGAGTATTGTAAGTATTTATGATTAGTGCATCGACTATACTACATGATTATTCATTAGTTTTTATTGACACATATCATTTCCCCTCACTAGTTGATAGTGACAAATGATAAATGGTGTTGAAATATTACTGGTGTGACAAACAAGAAAAAAAATCCTGTTTGTCACACTGGTGTGACAATTTGGTGTGACCACGAGTCCGGCGCGGATAGGGAGCCATTATACAGACGACATGTCATATTATGCCTATAGTCTATACCAGTCGGCGTTCACACTTCACAGCGCTTACAACGAGGTTGAGTAAGGCTTGTATTTTATTGTCATAACAAGTTCCGTTTAAAAAACAGTGATCAAGAGAGGTTTAAAGAGAGACGTCTATTAAAGTAATTTAATATTATACGGTTAGTTATTTTGGCGTTTGATAATTTTTGCCCCTACTACGAAGGAAAGATCGCCCGTACTGTGCGGTCATCGAAATAAGGTATGTTATGTAGTATAGAGGAAACTCTATACTCATATCAAATGAAACCTCTACGTTTGATATGTTTTTATTAAAAATATGAGTTCAAATTTGAATGAGGGAATCAAGATTTTTCTTATTGTCAGAAAGAAAAAGGAATTCAAAACTGGAATTCCTTTAAAAAGATGAGATTGTTTTATTTTCTCACACACTGGCCTTTGATTCTTCAATTGATGTAATCACGGTAACTTTGACTTTGTATTCAGCTTGAATTGAATTAATTGAATAATTACGATTATATGCAAGGCTGATTATAAATGTAATTCCATTTCTAGGACTAGTATTACGAACGAGATGAAAGTTTCTGGAAAAATTTTTGGGATATATCTGGAAAGGGAGGTACTTTTTTTTGAACAATGTATAACTTGTAGACATTTTATTACGCTAGAGAGGTAGATTAAATATTTTTTTTTCTTGAATTGTTTGCGTGAACAAATCGCCATAGCCTTTACAGGGGTTTTTGCTATGGAGAGCTTGATTTTAGTAAAGTATAAAAATTTCCTTTTTTTTATACTTTACTAAATTTGATTCTTGGAAATTATATTTATGGAAATTTGATATTGAATACCAAAGTCAGGCTGTTTCACCTTAAGAAAGATTTGTATTTCTGTCTACAATAATGTCCCCCTGTGAGGTAGGTGAATGTTGCTTGTTGGTTTGTATAAGTTTGTCTAGGTTTATCCAAACTTGTTTAGGGGAGGAAAGGATGATGTAGTATAGAGGAAACTCTATACTCATATCAAATGAAACCTCTACGTTTGATATGTATTTATTAAAAATATGAGTTCAAATTTGAATGATGGAATCAAGATTTTTCTTTTTGTCAGAAAGAAAAAGAAATATTATTCTATGAGACTCTTTGAGAGACGATAGATCAGAATGGAAGCATACCGAATATGTAATTAAGATAGATTTTATAAATAAGACAAATGTATTTTATGTAATATGACTCAGAAATAAATACATTAAAAATAATTATATCAAGTGTTCATATTTAATATCTTTCACCCAGCTGGGATAGTATGAGTAGGCAGTAGTAATCTAGGGTCTTTTAAGGTTTTACAGATTTTTAGGTAATACTGCTAGCAGAAGTGACTACGCCCCCTGAACAATCTACAGAATAACTGCTGGCAGTACTACAGTTAACACGATTTTTTTTAAGGATTAGTATTTATTTTGATATAGATAAATAAATAAAATAAACTACTGATCATTACCTTTTTAACCGATTATTACCGTTGCTTAACTAACAAGTAAGCTAACCTATTTTTAAAATTATAAACTGATTTCAGGGATCGCACAGGTGGTGCCAAGTTATTCCAACATTTAGTGGCCTGATACCGGAAACTACCCCTAAATGCAGCAGTTCTGTGAAGTTGGGTAACAAGTAAGTACGCAGAACCTATAGTGGTGTGTGCAAGCTGTTTATCGCAGGCAGGTGGAGGTGTACGATATCTAATGATGCCGAAGAGCAAGATGGCGAAATGAAGTTGCCTTATTTCATCCATACGAAGTATTTTGGCGTTATTGAGAGAAGGCGAAACGGGATCACGTGGGAGGACGTCGAAGCAGTATCGGCCGCTCGCGTTCTGTAGCCTTTGAATTAACTTCCGAGATCGAGAAAGCAGGCAAGGTCCGATCACAGCATCTGCATAGTTTTGCATAGCTAAATTCAGACTGCCAGGATACTGCAGTGTATTCCATCTATAGAGCCACAAAATTGATCACATCTAAGACCACCTTTAGACAAGCATGCATCATCACTGTCTGATGCAATGCAAAGTCTGGCAGACCCAAATACTCTGAACCCAATAGCTTGCAAAATTAAGGAAGAGATAGAGAAGATAGAAGAAAAAGGTGGCAAGATTAATTTATACTGGGTTAAAGCACACGCAAATATAAAAGGCAACGAGAGGGCGGACACATTAGCCCAGGAAGCGGCGGCAATGAACACCAAATACTGTTACTACTATTACCCACTCTCGTTCGCCAGGCGCAACATACGAACAGGAACAATAGAAACATAGCAGACAAGATATGAAGAGGCAGTCACGGGATCAATAACCAAACTGTTCTTTCCCGACTCAAGAGCAGCATATTAAACCGTCAGTAAATTAGAGGTGGACAACTGTCTTGCGCAACTTCTGACAGGAAACGGCGGACTCAGGGCATATCTTTATAAAATGAAACTAACACACACTCCGTACTGCACCTGCGACGATGAAACGGAAGAGACAGTTCCTCACATAATTATAGACTGCCCTAAATAGATCACAGAAAGATTAAACTGCGAATCGGAAATAGACACTACAATTACAATTAATACAATATCAAAAATCATGGAGAACGACAAGCAACGACTCATATTTATTACTTTCGCAAAGAAGCTGGTGCGATTAGCTGGAGCAGCAAATGGTTCCAAAACACCAGCCACCTAATATATATTAAAAAAAAAAAAGAAAAAGAAATCTCATATTTATGTATATGTATACACTTGTATGGTATCTATCTCTATCTTTTGTTCTTCGTGATGAAGATGAAACAAGAACTACCCCTGCACTGGGGGTAGGCGAGGTGCGGTGAGTCGAGCAGAGTAGATCCCCAGGCGGTTGCCCGGGCGCGTACTCGGAGTCCGCTATCATCTGTCTTCGGGGAGGTGACCTAGTGGACAGCCGCGAGTGTTGGGGGCTCCGTTTCGCTACATCCCTCTCTACTCTCAGTGACGGGGATCTTACCATATTATAAATAAAAAAAAGTTTTAAAGTTGACAAAGAATCACAATTATTAGCCACAATCGCTGCGCCAGCAAAGGCGGCGATAATTATTTTAAATAAATACAAATAAAAAAATAAAAAAAAAAAATTAAAAAAAATCTGCTTACCCGAGCCGCTCGCCCGAGCCGATGCTCGGCCGGTGTGNNNNCTCAAAGGTGGCTCAGTGCGCGCTGTGTGTCGGTGGAGACGCTAGTGCATTTGACGTGGCTCGGGCGCACGCGGGGATAGAAATCGTTTAAATATATATATACATATATACATATTCCAGAGCTTAAATCCGGGAGACTCCCGGGATTCCGGGAGAGGTGGGAATTATCAAAATAGATGTCCTTTAGAAATTGGTTGCTTCCGTATTCTTAACGTCGTTCATAAAGTCTTGATCCACATGCGTCTTGGCTTTCTGACGGAGATCAGTTGTTAGATAGTTTTTTAATTTATATAAAACTTTTGGCCTATAAAAGCAATTACTGACAATTCGTATTACGTGTTTTTCAACCAAAAGTACACCTAAGCTCAACCACTCGGTCAATTTGGTCATCCAACGTTTTGATCACAGAAAAGTTTAACCACATTCTGTATATCTGGTTTCTAGTGCCGAGCAAGATATATTTTGTTTTGTTTGGATTAAGTGCTAACGTTTTATCTGCAGACCACCTCGCAATACGGGACATCTTCGTTTAACTTAATTACAGTGGAGTCTGTCACTGGGCTTACAATATATGTACAGCTGTATGTTATACGCGTAAATGTGATATTTGCAGTGTTTGATATGATTGACGATATCGGCGCAGAACAGTGCAAATATCAATGGACCAAGTATTGATCCTTGTGGGATACCTCTGTTTGAGTGATGTAGACCGTATAATGTCGCAGAACCATCGTTATTTTTCACCTCAACTACTTGCGCTCGTTCACTAAGGTAACTACGAATCCACGATATCGTATTAGGGCTGAAACCATAATACTTGAGTTTTGATAGTAGTATTGGACGATTAATTGTATCAAATGCACGCGAATTATAGTCAAGTAGCACCAGTATTGTACCCTCGCCTACATCTTGAGCGCACAGAATATTATCTATTACGTCGGCTAGAGCGGTAGTCGTACTGTGTCTACTGTTATTGTACAAGATCCACAGTAAGCTATACGTGAATTCTAGTCTACTCCAATCTATATAGCTAATAGTCTTAGTCTTTTAAGGACGTATACAAATCGAACTTATTTTTGACATAAGTTTTCTACGTGTCCAGTTGCAGTATTTTTCTAATTTTACACCTAAGAATGTCATATCATCTACAATTTCAATCGTCTTGTTGTTTAACTCAATGTTCAGATTTAGTGATTGTCTGTTATATGTTTGAAATTCTATTATTTTTGTTTTCTCAATGTTAATGTTAAGATTATTTATTTTTAACCATGAATTTGTCGCTTCTAATGATTCCTTTATTTCTTTCTCAAACAGTTGTGTATTTTCGTTACCATATTTGTCATTAATTATTAATTTTATGTCATCTGCAAAAAATATAATGTTATGTTTAATTATTTTTGGCAGATCATTTATATACAATAAGAATAGCAGAGGAGAAGAAGAACCTAGAATGCTCCCCTGTGGAATACCATATCTATTTATGACATATGATGATCTATATACTGTACTTAATTTAGTGACTGGGTTCAATTTCGTTATTTCTACTGATTGTTTCCGTCCGTTTAGGTAGGTTGTAATCCAGGATGATGCATTACCTCGTATCCCATAATTAGAAAGTTAGTCTATTAGCCTCTTATGACACACCCTATCGAAGGCTTTGGACATATCAAGAAATATTGAAACTAATCGGGTACCTTTACTCAAACTTTCAGTAATTGGTTTTTCAAGTTTAAAGCATGCAAGACTGGTAGAGCTATTTTTTTATTGTGTTAATCCAAGTTACTCTTTGTATGTGTGTGACTACCCCCCGAAAAAAAATTGATTGAAGAAAAATGTCATTCATTGTCATGTCCATACAAATAATAACAATAATAATATAGGTATCGATACGCTAGCGGGATTTTAGAAGGATTTTTAGAAAGTCAACCCCTAAGGGGGTGAAATAGGGTGTTGAAGTTTATATGGATTTCTTAGAAATTAAACGCGGGTGAAACCGCGGGGCACTGCTAGTGAAATATATGAGAATATAATCCCTTCGTTCTAAGTTCTTATAGGGAAATCGAGAAAGTNNTTTTTATGATATATTAGGGCAAACGAGCAGCCGGAGCCATTTTCATGACTACCGACGCCCACAAACATCTGCATAGAGGCTATACCGATGCGCTGCCCTCCTTTCTCCTCCCACCTCCATGGACCACCGGCTACTTACACACCGCACGAAACGCGACAGCACAGCTGTCAATTTACGCCAATCTCGTGTAAGCGAGAGGTACCTCCCCGGTCGTGCCGGCCCAATTCGATTGCATGCAAGCATGCAGTGTGGCACTACCTCTTACCAAAGCCTCTTACCTTACCTCTTACCTTACTTATTTATTTAAAAAATGGTGCCATTGACACGATAGAAGAAGAAGAACAAGTTTGAAAATACCGGCAATTACTTTGTGTTCGTTTTGTATGTTCATTATAAATTGTTTTTTATACAGTAGATACTGATATATTATTAAATATAACTAAAAAAGCACAAATTGTTAAAATACAAATCAAATATTGGACCTTTGTTACTGAATTTTTGAAGACCCCGATCCTTTGTAATCATCCTACATCCTTACAAAGGATTGGGTCCTTCAATTACCCTTTTGACCCTTAGTGGGTAGGGAATTTGAGGGAAAGTCAACAAAATGACGACTCGATAAACACTAGAAATTTTGTATTTTACTACGGAAATATGGGAAAAACTCCGGTAAGTTTCTTTGTTTTTATAGTATAAGGGGGAAAATAAGAGACCTTCAGTAAGAGGTAGTGCCACGCTACATGCATGTGTGTAGTCGAATTGGGCCGGCACGGCAGGGGAGGTACCTCTCGCTTGCACGAGACCGGCTTAAAGTTACAGCTACGCTGTCGGTTTCTTTCGGTGTGTAAGTAGCCGGTGGCCCATGGAGGAAGGAGGAGCACGGAGAGCAACACATCTGTATAACCCCCATGCCGATGTGTATGGGTGTCGGTAGTTATGAAAATCGCTCCGATTGCTCGTTTGCCTCCTTATGCTATAAAAAAATACCATAAATATTTTTTTACCGTATAAGGGGGTAAATACGAAATCCCTCCGGCTATAGCGGAAAACATAAAAACTTTTTTTTTTTTTTTTTTTTTTTTATAATGGGGCAAACGAGCAGTCGGAGGCCTTTTCAAGACTACCGAAGCCCATAGACATAAGCAGAGATTTGAATAGATGGGCTGCGATGCGCCTCAGGGGCACGCATCTATTTATTCCTCCT
Organism: Calycopis cecrops; assembly: GCA_001625245.1. Classification (NCBI taxonomy): domain Eukaryota; kingdom Metazoa; phylum Arthropoda; class Insecta; order Lepidoptera; family Lycaenidae; genus Calycopis; species Calycopis cecrops. Next base: position 45,697 of record LUGF01041190.1, on the reverse strand, counting down.
TCCACCTCCATGGGCCACCGGCTACTTACATGTTGCACGAAACACGACAGCAGTTATCGCTTTACGCCGGTCTCGTGTAAGCGAGAGGTACCTACTCGGTCGTGCGGGTTTCGGCTACATGCGTGCAGTGTGGCACTACCTCTTTCTGTCTAATGAAGTAATTCTTAACTTCCGAGGTCTGGGCGACCCACATACACGAGGTCTCATCGATACAACATTAGCATCAAAAGCTCACGTGAAAAGCTTTCAAAATTGAAAAGAACATTAAATACAAAAGTAAAGAACGAAGGCAGTAAAAATCATCTATGTAAAGTTCTTGTCTGATATTTGTGAAATGTTTTCTTAAGAGGTTTGCTACATTTGGATTGCTACATTATAGGCTATCAATCAGGATTGGAACCAGACACCATTGCGCGGTTCTACGTCGTAGTGGTTCGTTCGTTGTTCAGAGTCAGCCGGACAGTCCCAAGGAGAAGTCAGGCCTCTTCACCGAGGCGAGCCTGTCGCAGGAGGGTTACTGCTCCTCCAATCCAGGACCCTCCAATTACAGATGTTGAAAGGCACAGTCAGGATTTTAGTCGGTATTGGACTAAGCATAGATTGAGAATTGTTCTCACTACGTGAAAAATGTACAAAGCGTGGGAGCGAGACATTCAAATTAAGTTCCAATCATCGGAAAAGAAAAGAGACAGTAGATAAAGTATATATGAGACAATTATTTTACGCGAGTAAGAGGCCACAGCGACTCGCTTAATCAAAGTCATATATGTGTTTTTGTTGTAGACAGAGAATGTTTTTGTAGTAAATCTGACATTTGTCATATATTTTTTTTGTCTCGCCTAGGTTCTGATATTGTGTATCTTGTACATTCTAGATCTATGGGACTAAGTGTAGTCTGACATAGGTCTAGGGGCCACCCGGGCTCCTAAATGGAGCCTAAAGACGCACTATGCTAATTTTATTGTTCTTGCCTCTAAATTATTATGTGTCTTTTGTGTTGTGGTCAAATAAATGTTTTTTCGTTCTTTCTTTCTTTCTTTCCTAGGTATCATAAGTAAATGTATTCCCCTGCGTCAACAAAAAAAGGTACATTACGTTCGATAGCGTGATCTCTCTCACACACCTCATAACGTATTCATACCGAGCGGTCTACATCGTCTCATAAAGAATAAACGAATAAACTCCGAAACGTTATTTCATCCGGAAATTGGCTGTACGGAGATTTTTTACTGAGCAATGAACATAAATAGAAATTAAGGGATATTGCATAGGTAGTATTTGAAAATATGATAATGACGTGAGGGGATATAAGGGTGAGGCCGCACACGCTACTTTTAGCCGCGGCGACCGGCGATTTTACGACTGAATCGATGCTGCGTCACGACTCAGCGATACTGGTTCCGTCGCGGTATCGCAGTCGCGACTCAAATTCAAAATCAAAATATTTTTATTCAAAATAAAATTAAAAAAATTGCTTTTTGAACGTCAAAAATTTCATCTACCACCGGTTCAACCCTAGCCCTGACCTGAAAAGAACCGGCGAAACAAACTCAGCGG
>LUGF01041190.1:32220-43969 GCA_001625245.1 Calycopis cecrops | reverse complement strand
TATTTGAAAATATGATAATGACGTGAGGGGATGTAAGGGTGAGACCACACGCGCTACTTTTAGTCGCGGCGACCGGCGATTTTGCGACTGAATCGATGCTGCGTCACGATTTAGCGATACTGGTTCCGTCGCGGTATCGGAGTCGGAGGTTTTAGCGACTCAAAATCAAAATCAAAATATTTTTATTCAAAATAGTATTTAAAAAATTGCCTTTTGAACGTCAACAATTTCATCTACCACCGGTTCAACCCTAGCCCTGTCCTGAAAAGAACCGGCGAAACAAACTCAGCGGGCCTCATTAATTAGAGATTTATCTAAATCTCAATGAACATAAATAGAAATTAAGGGATATTGCATAGGTAGTATTTGAAAATATGATAATGACGTGAGGGGATATAAGGGTGAGGCCACACACGCTACTTTTAGCCGCGGCGACCGGCGATTTTACGACTGAATCGATGCTGCGTCACGACTCAGCGATACTGGTTCCGTCGCGGTATCGTAGTCGCGACTCAAATTCAAAATCAAAATATTTTTATTCAAAATAAAATTAAAAAAATTGCTTTTTGAACTTCAAAAATTTCATCTACCACCGGTTCAACCCTAGCCCTGTCCTGAAAAGAACCGGCGAAACAAACTCAGCGGGCCTCATTAATTAGAGATTTATCTAAAAATATAAACTAATACATTCTTAATTATATACAATTAAAATATAATTTACATTTATTTTTGTATAGAAGTAGCCTGGGAGGAGGGTACTATTCCCAAGGTGTGGTATCTGTCATAAAATCTATTACTTTGTAATATCCCTTACCGCACAAGCGTTTCTTAACTACTTTTTTAAATTTGTTGATTGAGAGTTTTTGAACGCTTTCTGGGATCTTATTGTAGAGGCGTAGGTATACATTGACCCCTAAAGGAATTCTTTACTCTGCTCCGTCTATGAAATCGTACATCCATACGTCCACGGAGGTGGGAGGAGAAAGGGGGGCAGCGCACCTGTAGTCTATGCAGATGTCTATGGGCGTCGGTAGTCATGAAAATGGCTACAATTGCTCGTTTGCCCTCCTATACAATAAAAAAAAAAAAATCTAGTTTGTGCCTGTTCCTAGTATTTTTATCATGATTAGCACTTTTCGCAACTGTCCACTCTGTTTCAAAGCCCGCATCCATTACTTCTCCATTTCATCCTCCATCATTTATTGACCCGTAGTAAGTCACGTGTTATTGATGAAGATTAGTGTTTTATTATTCAAATTATGTTTTTCACTTGTTTTTAGCTCATACCAAAAGCGTACTTAAGACTTTCCAATTTAGTTTCTGAATTTGTTATTGAAATATTATAGGACAACGAATGTTATATATCTTATCAATATTATAATTGCGAAAGTTTGTATGTTTGTTTGTTACTCCTTCACGCAAAAACTGCTAAACCAATTTTCATGAAATTTGGCACACATATAGAGAGTAAGTTGGTTTAACACAGCATAGTTTTTATCCCAAAAAAATGTTCCCATGGGATGCCATGGTATGATTTTCCACGATATCGAAATTTACGCAGGTAAAACCGCGGGGCGCAGCTTTTTAAAAAATAAAAATAAATATTTGATTTGATTTAACATGCTTGTTTCATTATTTATTAGCAGTAATATAAATAAATACACTATAATCTCATAGACTTAATATACTTTTTAGGGTTCCGTACCCAAAGGGTAAAAACGGGACCCTATTACTAAGGCTCCGATGTCCGTCCGTCCGTCCGTCCGTCCGTCCGTCTGTCACCAGGCTGTATCTCATGAACTATGATAGTTAGACAGTTGAAATTTTCACAGATGATGTACTTATTTCTGTTGCCGCTATAACAACAAATACTAAAAAAATAAATAATATGAACATTTAAGGGGGCCCCCATACAATAAACACGATTTTTTTGCTCCCATACAAAAGATAAGCTCCCGTTTTCGTAGATAATGGTACGGAACCCTTCGTGCGCGAGCCCGACTCGCACTTGGCCGGTTTTATCATAGACGTACTTTGGTTATTTGTAAATCGTAAGCAAATTGCTCTATACGCGAGTGCTCGTGTGAGTTTTAAAGGCGCGAGTGTTCCCGGGTTAAGATTCGAGGTAAAAACTAAATTGATGTACATAATACATAATATTTGCTTTCAGATATTGTGATTGATGAATTTCATACGGGAGAGCATTTCCTGGATAAAAATGAGATCGGGATTGTAATACAATTGATATTGAACTTAATATCAATTACATTACAATCCCGATCTCATTATTATCATATACAGGGTTAGTTTTTGGTCACCAGCCCAATTTTAAAATAAAGAAGTAAACATAATTCCAGGGGTGCGATTTAAAAAATATTATCGTCTAATTTTGTTAAATAAAAATCAATTTGAAATTGTCCTTAAAAATACATGGATTGGAATGGTCGCTTTTTTCAAATTCAATTTAATTTCTAAAATTCTAGAAGAAAAATAATAGTAAACAAACTTGTAGAGAATCAAATTTCCTACAATTCCAAATTCGCAAAAATGGCGGAGTTATTCAAGAAAACCCGTTATTTAAAAAAAAAACATTTTTTGGAATATACGCAGAAGCCTGATCCGGTTTTCTTTTTGAATTTATACTCCCAGTGATCCGAGGGACCTATAAAAAAGAATCCAAGAACTAATTATTCACGGGTCAAACATATAATAACTGGACTAATAGTACCTATTAAAGTTCCGTCGCCAGATCTTCTATTGTCATCTGTGATCTATAACATAGAAGGTAAATTGTGTTACCTAGAATATGACCCAAGCGGATAGCGAATGCTAGTTTACATAATATAATAATTAAACAGGTATTGCTAAGAGTTTAAAATTTCCAATCAATTCTATCACAACGTCATTATATAATAAATCAATACATGTAATAAAACAGTAAAATTCGTGTGTCTGTACATTGAATGTATTTACGAAAAACTAATTGGGGGCGATGTTAAAATAGTATTAGAACACTTTTCAATGTTTTTTTAAATTTTTTTTGTTAATCTGATTGTCTGTTTGTCCGGGATAATTTTCGAAAATACTGGACAAATTGGAATGAAACTTTTGTGGTTTATATATACTAAGACTGGTCAACATCAAAAACACTTTTTACTGCGGTAAAATCGCTTATTCCTACAGGAAATCGGTATTTCCACACACTGCAAGCAAACAATAACAACTTTGATATAATATTACTACGCTACGCGAACGAAGTCGCAGGCACCAACTAGTAAATCAATATAACCTTTATTTTACAAAACTCACACATATTTACAGATATCTAAGAGGAGTTCAATTTTAAATTATGTAGACATTTCCAAATTGGTCTCATGCTCAGTATTAGTTGGCGTAGCTTTCAGCACCGATCTTTCGCTTTAATCACTTGATAACATCGCAGATACGCCAATATTAGGTAAGTTTGAATGAAAATGATGATATTAAAACAAAGTAGTCGTTCCAAAATTGTATAAGTCGTTGATGTACCTACTCTTGTACAGCTAATAACATAAGGGAATTGCAATTTGAGCAACATTTTCATAGTCAAAACCATAAATACGTCTTTATTTTAGTTGTCCAATAAATATCTTTCCAGAAAAAGCAACACTATGGCAATATAACAATGGCGTCTTGTTTCGAACTACGACCTTTTTGTTAAGCATAGGACTTGCGTGCCTCTGTGTGGGCAGAGGTCAGACTAAGAGCAGTTCGACTCGGGGTCCTCTACCCGTCCCTCTAAATCAGCAGAGGGAGTGGCGGGTCCGGTTTGGACATATGTGGCGTGCTCCTTTGTAGTATTGGGCCAGGGATCAGGATAGAACCTGACCCCATTGGACGGTTCCACGACGTAGTACGGACTGTTCAGAGGCAGTCGGGCGGTCCCCAAGGTGCTGAAGTCTGGCCTTGTCGAGGCTAGTCTGTCGGTGGAAGGATCCTGTTGCTTACAGATCCGGGACTCTCCATTAATAGCGGCTGAAGGCACATGCAGGGGTTTAGTCGATATCTCACTAAGTGTCGATTCCGACATAGATCTAGGGACCACCCAAGCTCCTAGGTATCATACGTAAATGTAATCCCTTGTGTTACCAAAAAAAGTGTCATTACACTAGCAGAACTTCAAGTACTGGTCTAATTGAAACGAATCGATATGAAAATGTTAGCATAGCTAATTTAAGTACCTACTCTTATCATGGCCAGAGATGCTACGGGGTCCATATCCTTCAGCTGGCATCTAGGGCAGCTTTCGATGATACTAATATTAATCTCTGAAACTCTGGATTACGACAGACACGCGAGTTTTTCACTCGCCTTATTAAGGCGAATAGAACTACAAATTAGACACGACACCCGCGCGCGAGTCGTACCACCCGCCAGTGGTGGAAGGGGGGTCCGGGCCCCCCAGTCAAGATAGCTCATAGAGCTCTTCAAGCTCATGACCCGTGTCGGCCACTTTTTAGCTGCCGCGCGCGAGCTGCTCCCCTCCGTTAAAGGTGGGGAGCTGAGGACACCCGCTGTCCTCGGCCATAATAAAAATAGTTTACCTATTAATTCGCAATAAGTCCGGTTTGCCTTCTCCCATTCGTCTGGGAAAGAAGGGGGGGTCTGTCCCCCTATCGACCATAAACAGAGGCTCGAGTGTTATCACTCGTCTCTCATAGCGATGAAGCTGCCCTAGGCATTTTGCCTGCTTTAGCGTATTGTCTATCTAATTGTAATAATGTGTAATAATTGTAATAAAAAACTACAAATTCGTCAAGCCGTTCATATTGGCAGGGAACAATAAAACGCATACATATACACACAAACATACATACATGCACATGTGTATACATATATACACTGGTATAATATTTTTTCGACACAACCGATGCCCATAGACTTCCTCCAATATTCTTTAACGGCAAACATTTAAGATTTTCAAAACGATATATCCTTTTTCTCCGCTTTCTCTAAAATTATTTTTAAAACAGAGTTGTTCAGAAAGAAACGCAGAATCAAACAATATTATTTTCATTTATAGACATTACAACTTGCAATAGGATAGTCCAATGTATGAAAGTTTGCCATTGTTGTTTTGAAAAATTTAAACATTTTAGAGAAATATATATATACAAAAATAAATACAATAGGAAATAATTAGTCGTCCATTGTATATAAATGAATGTATCTCTCTGAATCGACTATTGTGCAGCTGCTCCGTCATGTTTGTATTGACTGTTCTCTGTGCGGTGTTGTTCGTGAATATCAACGGCAAGCGGGAGACTACCGGTGAGTGCGTTTTTTATTACGAGTTCTTTACGTCTCTCTGCATAGAAAGATGTAGGAAAATGTTGTAAAGTAAGCGTTGAGTTGAGTAGAGCTATATGTGTCAGCTAACCTGCTGTCGTGTCGTGTGGATAGTATGTACCCGGTGGCTAATCTGTGGATAGATAGATATAGACATTTGAATAGCAGCGATCGCCCTGAGCAGTTGTAGAAAATCGCTCTGAATATTAGCAGTCATTTAATCACTCTTTACTTTAGCGCCGCGCCTAGCGGTGATCACGATATTTCATATCGCATTTTGAAGCTCAATTGTCTATATCCATATTTCCTTTACCGTAAACATGTATCTTTTCTAACAAGCCTTATACCTATCTATTTCAATAACATTAAATTGCTATAAAAATGTCAAAATAAACATTTTCAATGCTTCTTAACATCAAGTCCCAAATAGCACCATTAAACAATAGGTAGACACCAACTTAAAATAAATACTTATAAGATAAAGAAATAGGTACTTAAAGTTTTTAAAATAATATTGCTCTATAGAAAATATATTAAAAACACTATTATTATTACGTAATTATCATTAAATTGAAAGCCAACTTATTATTAGTTATAGCTATACGTTAACGAGCAGTTACATTTCACACGCCTAAATCAAAATATACTAAATGAACTGATCGCAATTAGCAATAAAAGCAAAATGACAAGTCTGTACAAGTCAAAACATAACGATTAGCGCTAGAGTTAAATGGTGACCGATTAAAATTACTGTGAAAAATCATCGTGCGCTGCATCGCTGCCAGCGATCACAGCGAACTCGTAATAACGGTGACCGGTCGCTGTGAACTTGTAGTGATTCAATCAAAGAGCATTCACTATAGCGATCGCTGTTTATGAATAGCAGAGTGATTTTTCACGGCGATCGCAATCGCCGTCTCATCACTAGTTAGGAGAGCAACACCTCTGCATAACAAATATGCGGATGTCCAAGAGCGTCGGCAATCATCAAATGCACTGCTCGTTCTTTCTCTCTTGGTTCTATTTTTGAGCCATAGGAGCAGTCACAGGTTGCGCTAGGCGTATTTTGTGACCTTTCAAAAGCCTTTAACTGAATAGAGCATGAACAACTGGTCAGAAAATGAAACCATAATGGGTTTAGAATTATGGCTATAGAAGACTCGGCTCTCAACCTCTTGACTTATTTAAACAATAGAACTAAAAGAGTTGAGGTAAATAAAAATAATGTAACGGGACTTAAATTGAAATGGGGGTCCCACAAGGATCTATTTGGGGTATTTTCTTTTTCTAATATAATATATACCGTGATTTTTTAGTGGTTTTTGAACCGAAGTATCTGAGCTTGGAATAATCCATAGCACCCATACAAACGGAAAAATACATTGTAAAGTAACTATAAAAATGTTTGAATTTTAATAGTCATTTTATTCTTTCGATTTCGCTCGTAGTGATATATAGTTGAGTTATGGTTCACCGCCACAGACACGTTGGTGGCGCCAAGATTGCGCTTTTTTTATATGATAAAGGGAGCAAACGAGCAGATTTTGCCAGCTGATTAATATATATTACGATCTAACTTGTAATGCGAGGTCATCGCATGTTTTTCTTTATTTTTCGATTACTAACCATGATTATTCTTTTCATAAGAGACGATGAGATCAACAGAATTTTATGTATTTCAGGTATATTTGAAAATCGAAGCTATCTACGAAATAATTAACTTATTTACGGATTTAGAATAAATTTTCTGTTCACTTGTTCTCCGTTTAATCAACGTTTTAAACTATTGTTTTTCAATTTTTCAATGTATCTCTATCACTTTTTACTTTATAAAATGTTTTCACTATCGAACTGCGTAACTGACTCTGTCAAACCACAAGAAAAACTCAAAGGGCGTTAAGTCCATGTTTCTGCGAGACCCAGTCACCTGCCACAAGCCGCCAGCAACCAACCAATCGACCGATCATTAATCTCACTGTTTACTTGTTCAGATATGCACACCCTAGAGTCACTACACAGATACACTTCCATTGAGGGAACTTGAGGTCTCCTGAGTTGCCGTTGAGCATCTAAATCTGGCATTACAAACGCAGGGTCTGTCGCAACATGTAATTGGCAATAGCGTACAACTGTATAGTCGCTTAGTAGTCCATGTTGTAGTATTCGACTCTTTTCTACGTAGTAAACAAACAACCACCGACGCGAAACTGACACTTGACAGAGGTGGCGCTAGGCGCGCCGCACAGGCAGGTGCGCAGAGTCCAATGCTATGATTGGCCAAATTGTACGGTCACCGTTTGGTAATTAATTATGATTGGCCGACATTAGCTTAGTGTGTAATTATGAATCATTCGATAGTAAAATATTGTAGCGCCTACGCTTTATTGCCCTTACTTTGAGTTCTCACTTATTCAAACGCTAGCGATATAACTATCGACTTAAATAAAAAAAATGTTGTTCTAATAAATTAATATTATACATACGTTCTGTTATTGATATAGAACTTAAAATTTTCTTTTCGAAAACGACTTCAATTTCATCCTGTGTAAATGAATACAGGCTATAGTAGGTATCATATCTTGTTAAAGACAATTATGAGATAGTCCTATTTGCTGATGATACGTCATTTATTGTTAAACATAAGCAATAATAGATTAATTGCGATGAGGTAAATAGTTCTGTCTCAATGATGGTAAATTAGTTTAGTGCTAATATTGAAATACTGAATACTTGAATAGTAAAAATACAAAATGTATTGTATTTACAATACCTAATGTTAGACAGGTTGCAATCAGTTTGAAGGGACCATGGAGGGACCCTGTTGCTTATAGATCTGGGGCCCTCCAATTATAGTGATTGTAGGCATCCCAATTGCCGAGTCAGAGCACTCGGTTAAACCACCCAGGCTCCTGAGTGGCGTACGCAAAGGTGTTGACCCTATAAAAAAAGTAGGTTCCAATCAATGTACTATTTTCTAGGAATAACACTAGATTCTAAACTATAGTCCCAATCCCATCCCCATCAAGCTTGCGAATAGACTTAGCTCGGCAGCATTTACAGTAAGAAAAATTAGATAAATAGCGCAAAATTAGTTTATTTTAGCTATCACATCATTGTGTCCTATGGGATACTGTTGTTTAGGTGAGAGGCATTAAATGAAACCACATATTATGCTATAAGTGCTTACAGTTACTTCGAAACTATTAAAAAAAGTTTACGACAATTATACGAAAATACTTTTTTCAAACAAGTTAAATAGCGAAAAATTGTTAACACTCTTTGTACCGGGCGGCTACAGCGAGCACGGGGTGAATGACTCCGGCCGGCCATAGTCGGCGATCAGCTGCGATTCAGCGTGTACGAAGTGAGAGAAAACTTTAAAAATTCATGTGGCTGAACTATTGCTCCGATTGATCTGATTTTTGTGGTGTGGACTGGAAATGATACACTATATATGCGGTTTAATTTAATGCCTCTCGCTTGTAACAAACTTATATACACCGTGAAATTATAATGGTTCTCGAGCCGAAGCATATGAATTTGGAATAACTTATAGCATCAATAAAAACGGGTAAATCAATTGTAACGTCAACTATAAAAGAGTTTCAATATTAATATTTTATTTTTATTCCTTCGAGGTGGAAATAGTACTATTCTATAAACATGTATGAATGATACTCCATCAGCAGTTACGTAACAAGTTCTTCTACCTGCCGGCAGGCGGCGCACAATGAACGTAAATACTAGATGGTTTCTGTTTTTCTTTATACTATTAAACATGATTATTCTTATCATAAGAGATAATCAGATAGAGATAACAGAATTTAATGTATTTCAGGCATATTTAAAAGTCGGATCTATCTACAAAATAATTAACTTACTTACGGATTATGAAATAACTTCTCAGTTCACTTGTTCTCCGTTCAATACACGTTTTAAGCTATTTTTTTTAAGTTTTCAATGTACACATCTCTATCACTTTTTAATTTATCAAATGTTTTCACTATCGCACTGCGTAGTTTCAACACGATTCTCAAACCACAAGAAAAACTCCAGGGGCCATTACATAAGCCATTACATAATACCGATAGCCGCCGTAATTGGCAATAGCATACAACTGTACCATTGCTAAGTACTCCACGTTTGAGTATTCATAATGACGATTCATTTTCACGAAATAAATACAAAGTAAATAACAATCACATCACACACAGTTCGAACGCGCGGCGAGAATGATAGTGACAGAGACGCCGGCCGGTGCGGCGCGGCGGGGGCAGAGTCCAATGCTATGATTGGCTAAGTCGTGCGTTTGCCGTTTGCTAATTATGAGTGGCCGAGATTTACTGAGTTGAGTCTATAGTAAAATAATGTAGCACCTACAATTTATTGCCCTTACTATGAGTTCTCACGTTTTCAAACGCTAGCGATATAACTATCGACTTTAATAAAAAAAAATAGTAATTTTAATAAATTAATATTATTCATAAGTTATGTTATTGATATAGACCTCAAAATTTTCTTTTCGAGGACGACTTCAATTTCATGCTCTATAAAGTTTGCTAGCAACTTAATATTATTAAGTCCAAACTCTTGAAGGTTACATATCTTTAGGTTACAGCACATGGTGCGCGATATGGGATAAGCCGTGTGTCGACAGCGCAACCAAAAGCGTGTACCATAGGCTGATCAATGACATCCCAGCGACGGGAATCAAGCCCAGCGATCCTGTGGACCTGGATGAAGTGAGTGCTGACATAGCAGGCTTCAAATATAAGTTAACTAACGCCACAATATCGGGACTGGAAAACTGCAAAATGAACAACTTCAGGTGTGTATTTAGATAAATATTGGAAAGTTTAAACTGCAGATATTTTGACGACCAGGCTGGCGCAGTAGTACAGGGCTCGGATAAGTGGAGCATGTTGCGCCAGGGGTCGCGAGTTCGAATCCAGTCTTAGTCATGAATGTTTATATATTATGTATTATATGTATTTCTATAATAAAAATCTTAAATATACAAAAAAAAATCTTAAATTTATAAAAACATATTAAATATATTCCATTGTCTAGTACCCGTAACACAAGTCCTTACGGTACTTAGCACTGGGCAAGGCTAACGTGGTGTGTAATAAAAAAAAAGAAAAACAAAGAAAAACTGTCGTGTTTTGTGCGGTTTCCGAGTTTCCACCAACCACAGTGCAGGAGGGATGAAGAATAATAAACACCAATTCTGGATGAGAATGATGCGTTAGTTGTTGGTTGTTACCGAAAGGTTTAAAAAAAAACACTTGTTCTATTTGTGACACAAACATGTTACCATAATTATATACTGTAAACAGGACTTAATCGCGTTATAAAATCAAAGTATTTACCTCGACTCTCGACGTTTCGGCCGTAATGCAACGGCCCTGGTCACGAGTACTCTGCTCATTCCATTTACAGTATATAAATATGAATACAAATCGTGAAAGCTTAAAACAATGTTACCATAAGTAATAGATTCTGTACGGCCAAAACATTTTTGTAGAAGTAACGAAATCACACTGAAGATAAGCCTGAAGCTGTCATGTCCTGAGATCCGCATAAAGTCGTCATACGAGTACAGAGGAACTCTGCTGATGTGGCCGATAAATAATCAACGCACTTTGACCGGTAAGTTTTTTTTTTCTTGGACGCCGAATGCATTTTTATTTTTTTAAATAAGCAAACGAGTCAGACACTCGACGCTCATGCTGACGTCTTAATTAAAAAGGTCATAATTAACATTTTTCACGAAATTGAATTAAATACATATTCGGAATCAGGAATATAAGGCCTATTTGGCTATTTTTTTTGTGTACTTCAGCAATTTAATTACCAGATAGCACTGCTTTATGCTTGAAGGCATAAATGCAACATTAGCGGCTAAGAAAGTAGCGCGGGAAATGCGCGCGACAGGATAGGAAAGAAAGAAGTTTATTTGCGATATATGAATACAAATATACATTTCAAACTTAACTACCTACTCAGTTCTATATATCACAAATTGGTCCCAACTCAGTATTTGCTGATTCTCACCAGCACTGGTCTTCCGTTGGGGCCATTTGGTTGGCCAGTGAAGCCACGAAACAGATACACTACTTATATACTAACTACTACTTATAACTTTAAATATAACATTTACAAAATATAACACTTATATATCGAAATAAATCACATGAAGGTGTTAACATCATAAATTGTGTTAGGACATACATACATAAGATGATACATACACAACAAGACTTACATTTTATACACATTACAACATGGAAAAAAAAAAATGGAAATTAAAGAAATAATTATAACAACAGAAAGTATTCAACAGTATTTGAGTGCGCTAACTTTTGGAATAAGTAAAAGTAATACATAATTAGAAAAGTATTCCTATACGGCTATATAA
>LUGF01041190.1:8503-31508 GCA_001625245.1 Calycopis cecrops | reverse complement strand
CGCGGGAAACGCGCGCGACAAGATAGGGGCTCCCGCGCGTCGTTCTTACAATAAACAGAGTAATAAATAAAACAAACATTTTTTGTTTTAATTTTTTTCGTGCTATTTATCTAGATTCGTAAAAAGTCGTAGAACAAATGTTGTTGGTATTGATGTAGACATGCTGCCTGCAAGAAGTCTTGCGTTAATTACATTTAACCCTGTATATACAAGAAAAAGAGCGGCAAGATATAACTTTTAGTTATTAATATATAACTTTTAGTTCACCATAATAAAACTATAATTGGCCGCTGTTAGCACATTGGATATACAGGGTTATTTATTGAAGATCGGCCAAATTTTCAGTTTGGTTCAGAATCGATAGTATTCGATTTAAGAAATAAAAGGATAAAATCAAAATATTATGTTTGTACCACGAAAAAAAACAAAACGCCTGGATTTCGATATTATTGCGCTCCTCAAGCGAGATACTATTATATATATTTATATATTTTAGATATTTTTTGGGTTCTGTACCAGACACTCGGAGCAGCGCCAGCGTCTGCAACTTTGTTAAAAGTTGATTTCAAATATTTGAATTATCTTTAGGGCTTCTATTTTATTTTAACTTATATTAAAAAATAATCAAATAAAACTGTATTAAGCTCGCCAAAGTATGATTTTAAACTGTTGTTTTTATTGAAATTAATTATTGACCATAAAACAATTGGTATATCAATTGTTTTATGGTCTGTTAATCTAATCATTTAATAAAACAGTTACAATTAAAGTGGATGCGAAGTTCCGTAATTGTGCAAGTAAGGGGCGGCCGCTACTAGAGGAGTCAACGTGAAACAACGTGTACTGGAACACGCAGCTAAGCGACAATCGGTTCGTCTTGACCAGGTGACCTTACAATATGTATCTAAGCCGTCGACCTACGAACATGTCTGTCGAGAGGGGCTGGTTGGCTGCCACTCTCATGTAATCTGCCTCTTCTGTGGCATGACCATTTTCGCTAAAACGATAGCTGTACTTCGTCCCTCGGCGCACTCCGGTGTGATTTAATTCATGCTGGAAGCGAAAGGATCATCAGCGCTGGGTACTGAGGCGAGTGCCGCTCTTTCATCTATCCAGGAAGGGTAATCAGATCGAATGTATACGTATAAATGAACCACAGTGCGAGGGAGAATGAAACTGTTTCGTATTCTTCGAATTCTTGTCCTATTCTCCCACCTATGCACTTTAAGTGTTGGTCAGCACTCGTCTTCAGATCTTAATAGATGCAGTCCGCCTCCGCGCTCACTTTTTTTGCGTCGTGCCGTGAGTCTCCTCAACGCGATCCGACTATAGAAATATATTTTGATATAAAGTCATTATAATCCTGCCCAAGGATAACTGCCGATCTATTCTAGACTTGGTCCACACAAATCGGGAAAGAGCAAAGTAAGAGCCAAGCAAAATACACCGTTACAGTCCTTTTGCGTGTTTATAAAATAATTAAATACAAAAAACAATGATTTTTTTTCTTTGCTTTTTATTGCATTGGAATTACAATCTTTTGTATTGGCACGGCTATCTAAGTTCAATATTAAGAAAGTCAATCAATACTTTTTTACTCCGAAATTGACGCGAGCGACGATAGATAGTATTGTATAAAACCTAGAGTAGCATGTTTGGAACTTACCTGGAAAATAAAGTATAACTTTCAGTTTCAGAGGTTGCGGTTAGACGTATTTGTGCCAAAAAATTAAATCGAGTAAAAGTATCGAATAGCTAGTTAATACTTCCGTAACACTGGCTGTTAATCCAATAAAATATTCTCAAAATTGTAAGACCAAGAAAGGGGATTTGTTTTACACCGAACTAAAAAATACTCGATACTTTGGGACATATGTCAAAACATTATTTACAGGTTTTTTTTTCAACAAAAACAAAAAAAATCAATGTATGTACATCTGTATTTGACAATCTTCGCTAATGTAGATCACGCAGGTTTGAACAGGTTACAACTCGTACGCGCCCCGCTATCTCTATCTTACTCGACGCGTATATGCATTGTTTTACTTAGCACATAAATTAAGTATGATTTGTACTTTAAAGTACATAATTAAATAAAACATATTATAATCTTATCATTGGATATGTAATTTGTCGGATTACAAGGTACATTTTTGTAAAAAAATCCGGACTATAGGGGTTCTTAGGCTTCTGTAATCCGACAAATTCGATAGTCCGACACTGCCTTGCATAATGTTTGTCGGATTACCGGAGGTTCACTGTACGTTTGTTTAATTTTTACATGTTATTTGTGCCCATTTAAATAAAGACGGCAGCATGGGCATCTGTTTAGAGGCTAAATAGATGCATTGCTCTCCTCTCTCCTTCCCCTAAATGGAGAAACTCATACACCGTACGAACTACGACTGCACAGCTATGTTGTCCCACATGTTGCATTGGCACCACCTTTTTCTAAAATGATTACAAAATGTTCGATATCTGTAGGTTAGGTATTTTTCCCGAGGTCAATAGCAAAATTTTTTATTGACGTGGGGAAAGTCTTACGTGTATTGACGGCCTGGTGGGGTTTGTTTGTGGAGCTCCCAACACATAATAGTGGCTAATACCCACTAAGACTACTGCGAGTGCCAGCAGCGCCGCCTTAGGCGAGGCACCCGGATCCGTGTAGCAACACAGCACTTCTACGGCTAGTAATTCCGAACATCCACTAAACCACCGCTAATGCCATCATTGCCTCTTTTGGTGAGGTACCCTGGACCTGTCAACTGTCTAGTACCCTAACCACCAATTTCCCATCACCTCCTAATCTTTGACGATTGCTGAGCAGATGATGTTCAGCTATACAAAATAGTCCCACAGACGTAGGAACAGGATACGAATGAAAACTCCCTGGACGTTCTGGCCTAGTCGGGCTTTAATCAGTATCAATGACAATCCTTTTAACCTTTTGTTTCCTTGCACACGGTCAAGTAACGTCGATCGTGTGAGGCTGATTTTTTCATTCACCTTCATTATCAGCCTAAGAGCTTGTCCAGAAAGGGCGAATTCGCCGCGATTCTCTCGCGCGTATTACGCGCGACCGTTGCGTCCACAAGGTGCGTACCAACGCGCAAGCATTTGGGGAGGAATTCTGTACGAAACATGGAGTTGAACTCTAAAGTTCGCGCGTCAACTGGACGCAACAAGGCGTCCCAAGTATCTCGACTCGCGCGCAATACGCGCGAATGAAGCGCGAGTCGAGAATCTGGCGTAGTGCACGCGATTTACGCGCGTATTTTGAATTCGCGCGCTGGTTGTGGACGAGATGTATTGATGTCTAGTATCTCAACTACGCGCGTATGAATTCGCGCGAAAGGATTCGCGGCGAATTCGCCCCTTCTGGACAAGGCCTTATCTGGTTGCTCATCGCGTTTCTCTTCTAGGTCTGTATAATTTCGAGTACGACTGCAGCACGCAGTTCACAATACCAAAACATAATGGTGAAAAAAGATACTTGAGCCGCAGGAACTGCCGTGTGACCATAGATGCTGTGGAACCTCTCAGCTTCGACATGAACAACTTATTCCAAAGGAAGAAGATTATCTGTAAGTTGATGGCATTCTCTATAGGCCGCTTTTAATATTTTTTTCATGTGGGTTTGCTTATATATATATATAAAACTCAAATGTGACATAGCCAGCTATCAACGCACAGCCCAAACCACTGGACGGATCAAGCTGAAATTTGACATCCAGGTAGATGTTACGACGTAGGCATCCTCTAAGAAAGGATTTTTAGAAATTCAACCCCTAAAGGGGTGAAATAGGGTGTTGAAGTTTATATGGATTTCTTAGAAATTAAACGCGGGTGAAACCGCGGGGCACATCTAGTTGAAAATATAATACTTACATATTTCGTATGGAGCTTCAAAAATTTTAAAATGTCCAAACTCGATCAAAAGCTTTCGCTATACTCAGACTAACCGACAACGCCTCCCTCTCCGCCCATCGATGAGTTAGGAAATTAGAGGCCATCTGCCGAGTGAGCCTGACGAAAATCTTTGACGATTGCTGAGCAGATGATGTTCCTCTATGTAACGCAGGAGCTGGTTGTTGCAGATTTTTTTATTGATATTTGAAAATCTATAGGTCTGTCGTTGGATGAATTCAAGTGGTCTCCTTTTTTGGGATCGGAAAAACTAGAGCTATTTTCCAGTCTTTTAGGACGATGCCAATAAAAAAGGAGTAATGGAAAAGACCCGTTAAGACGGGCGTCAACTTAGGGGCTAATAAAAAAATGGGCCAGCAAGTTATCACACCGGAGCAGATATGGTAGAAATAGCAGACCGAAAGTGCACACGAGAGATAATGATTTTGCTTTGGCGATACAACTTTTGAGAGAGCTGGAAGCGAAGTCACATTGTATTTATATCCTGAGGTGTTGTTGCTGCACTTATCCAAGCCCTACCGCCAGGAAACATGAGCAATCAAACCAAAGGACTAGGACTAGGATTCGGACATGACATCAGGATCATCCAGTGAGAAGCAAATTAGCCGTCATAGTAGGATAAAAATAGGCACCCAGTCCCATTCTGCTGACCAGAGCCAAATGCGGCAGCAGCTTCGAGTATATGGCCTTGATTTGAGTCTTATGTGCACAGTAATCCGTATCAGGAAATGGTCCGACGAGCCTAGAGGACCATCACAAAACTTTAAATTTAATTTTAAGTGTTTTTTTCATGGGTACATGTTACTTGTTGCCCGGGCTATTTTCCGCAACTCGATGCTATTGCACCTGTGTTGTTGTTCTTCCCTTCTCATTTCTCTTCACGCGTTATTTTCACGTTGGCGCATATCGTCTGGAGTGTTTTGGGGTTTCCTAGGTAGGTTCCTCTAGGCTAGAGGACTGTCCGTGACACCTATAGTGAAAAAATGTATTCATGTTATACCTCGGTTAAAAAATACTGACAGTTCGTATCGGAGATATTTATGTGGACATGTCCATTTTCAGCGGATGTGTTCTATGACGCCAGATGGAAGATGGCGCAAGACCTGTTCAAGCGCTCGCTAGAGAAGATGCACGCCAAACAGCTTTTCGCCGCCGCCAACAAGATACTGAAGAGCGTGCCTGTGGTGGAGCTCACAGGGTGATGGTGTGTGGGAGAAAGAAGAAGGATAATAACAGAAACTTATAAATGTATTTGTTATTAGTGGAAACTTAACTGATTTTTTGTTTTTTTATAAAACTTTAATATTCTCAAGACCCTATGTGTGAATAACAATTTATCAGCCGATATACAGGGTTATTTTTTGGTCACCGGCCAAATTTTCAGGTTTGGTTCGGAATCAATAATACTTTCGATTTATGAAATAAAAAAAAAATTAGACACAATTACTTAGTCCCATGTTATAAACATATTTCTTGGTCACCACGTGGCATCTAGCTCGCGTGTCGTGAAGTCCGGCGTCCTTGACCTTGAAGTCGATACATTTCGTGTAGGAACTACGATCCATGTATTTTTAAGGACCATTTCAAATCGATTTTTATTTAACAAAATTACAATTAGAAGATAATATTTTTTAAAACACACCCTAGGAATTATGTTTGCTTCTTTATTTTAAAATTTGGCCGGTGACCAAAAACTAACCCTGTATACAGAAGTGTAACTATAGAAAGTGATTAGTAGATCAATTCTTGTGATTCAGTGATTAAAATATATATTATTAGAACAAACGAATTTTCAAATAAACGGCAATCTTTCTACCATCTACTGGGAACACTTCAAACTAAGTATAAATGCTCAATGACAATTTACTGATAGTTTACTGAAATGAAATGAAATGAAAAAGTTGTGTATTTATCGGACCCCTAAGTCAAATATCAATATATTTCTAAATATATCTAACAAGAGAAATAAAAATTTTGTAGTTTGCGGAGACTGCTCTTAGACCTTACCTAAAAACTCGTTACTGTCAAGAGAACCATCTATATTGTTGGCTAATTATCATATATATAAACATATAACCCGCCCAATACGCATTGCCGCATGCATTGACCTAATATGTAGCAACATCACGCTCAACTCTAACATTAGGTCTGAAATTCACTACCTGGCACTGTCGGACCATGAAACAGGCCAGACAATTTCATTTGACTTACATGCAAAACTACTACACGGTAAACAAGTATCATATTTTTTGGAAAAAAGAGGGATTACAGCAACGAATATTATAATAATATATAATAATAATAACATAGGTTATAAAATAGAATATTTCTATTTTATAACCTATGTTTTCCGTTTATCATAATAAAAAGTAACTAGCCCGGTTAAGGACAAGTGCCTAACGAAAAAGCCATTAGCTCACATAATTAATTTATCATTAACCGAAGGTACATTTCACAAATATTCAACTTTTTCCAATATTCAAAAAAGGCCAAAACCAAAATAGATAACTATAGACCAATAACTATAATCCCTATTATTTCAAAGATATTTGAAAGTACTGTTTGAAAAAATTACTAGCTTCTTCACTACTTGCGAGATCTTAAGCTCAGAACAATACAGATTAAGAAAAACCAGATCAGAAACACATGCATGCTTTTTTTTTTTTTTTTTATGGTATAAGGGGGCAAACGAGCAGTCGGAGCTATTTTCATCACTACCGACGCCCACAGACATCCGCATAGAGACTGCAGATGCGCTGCCCTCCTTTCTCCCCCCACCTCCATGGGCCTCCGGCTACTTACACATCGCACGAAACGCGACAGCAACGCTGTCACTTTACGCCGGTCTTACGTAAGCGAGAGGTACCTCCCCGGTCGTGCCGACCCAATTCGGCTGCATGCAAGCATGCAGTGTGGCACTACCTCCTACTTTTCTCTCATTAAAAAAAATACTGAATGTCTTAATGATAAAATGAATATTGCTGCTCTATTTCTCAATTTAACTAAAGCATTTGATCTTGTCTCGTATGAAGTCTTTTTAACACACTATATCCCAGGAATTAGAGGAGTTGCAAATGACTAGAGAAAAAGCTACCTCTCAAAGGCGAATGGCAGGTTTGTTTGGGAGTTTCGTACACCTAATAATTATCGAGTTATGTGATATTTTTGTTTTAATGGGTAGATAATTTTATATATAAACCCATTTTAAATTCTTATATTTTTAGAAGTTCGGAAATAAAAGTTAGAACCAGTTTAGTGCAAACCTTATGGTACGTCAGTGTGTTCCACATAGGCACGGCCGCATGCCATACGCCCACGTAAACATTATATTGGCTCTTTCGTTCGGCTTGATACTTTTATTTTATTTCTATTTCTAAATAATTCATCATTTCGATATTTGTATTATTTTACATATGGCAACTTTTTAACGCATAACTGCGTTTAGTTTTATGCTTTCATTGCGTTTGATTATTCAATTCTTTTAATTATTTTTTTTTAATAATACGAACTTTTAAAAATAGTACACTTATATGAAATCAAATGTTAATGAAATTGCCTTAATAAATGGTACATATTATATTACATAAGAACAAAAAAAGTAGATTGCACGAAACCTGCCGTTCTTCTTTCAACAATGTGTTGAAATAATCGAAATTAAAGGTAGATTCAAAAACATTGACAGGTCCTCCTTCTTGTATAATAAATGTGGAGTGTCTCAAGGCTCAATTGTAGGTCCTCTTTTATTTCTTAGCTAAATCAATGATATAGGTTCCCAATGTTATAGAACATGGTTGTATACTTTTTGTTGATGCCAAGACCACAATTATCAAACATAAAACAACACAAACTATGAACTGGAAATTAAGGACGCATTAGTTAGAACAATTAACTACTTAAAAGAAAAAAAAAGAAAAAATTAACGCTGTCAAAACCAAAATTATCCAATTTTACCCCCATAACACTATTCGTGATAATCTAAAAGTTTCATACGATGGTAATCATATTGATGAAGTAGATGTGACAAGTTTTTTAGGAGTACAGGTAAATCGACACTGACCTGGAGAGAACACACAAACAAATTAACCATTAAATTAGAAGTTTGTAGTTGCTTAACTAAGGCAGCACTATTGGCCTATCACAGTTATGTGTCCTCTATATTAAAATATGGTTTTATTATATGGGTAATTTCTCTGACGTTAGCAGAGTTTTTCGTTCACAGAAAAAAATGCATGAGATCACTGTGCGGTGCAACCTCTTTAGATAGTTGCAAACCATTATTGAAAATGTACTGTATACTCCCACTCCCATGTCAATATATACTAGATATCTGTGTATTCGTTCGAAATAACTTACACATGTACTACCAATTAAAAAACGAAACTACCATGAGAAGTTGCAGACGTCATAAAATCAGTGTTCCTAAACAGAGACTAAAAATGTGCAGGAAGAACTCGTATTGTATGGCAGTGACCATTTATAATAAATAAACAGGGGACATTGAGCATTTTACAGGGAAAAGTTTTAAAACAGAATTGTTTAAATGGTTGCTTAATAAGATGTAACTACACTGTTGATGAATATCTGAATGATAATTGTGTATGACTATAATTGTGAATGTAATTATTAATATTTTAATATATTTGCATATTTGTTATTATTAATTCTGAAATGTTTATAACCTATTCTTTTTTTAATTTTATCGTATAATTAAAATTGTATGTCTTAATTAACGATAATTATTATGTGCATGATTTTAGTAGTAGTATATAAATAAATTAGCAAATATGATAACATCATGTAATACTATTTGTACTCCACTATATGCAGATTATTGTGTACTAAAAACTATTATAACACCTTTATACTATATTCTTGCAAATAAAGTTATTATTATTATTTCTATATCTGTTATATCTTAAGTATTACTTAGGGTACGTATTGCTCAAGTCTTAAGTATTAGTGGATAATTGTTTGTTTCCCAAATAAAATGAAACAAAATATAAAAATTTGACTCGTCACCCCATTTTCACTTCCACCTCGCAGAAAAATGAGTACACAAGTTTTTTTTCACAAGAATGTGTAATGTATTAGTACTTTATCTGTGGCGATTCTGATAACTTCAAGATTCAGAAGAAAAGTTAAAAAATTTTATCCTACTAATATTATAAATGCAAAAGTTTGTATGTTTGTTTGTTCCTTCACGCAAAACTGCTGAACCGATATTCATGGAATATAGTTTATTAATATATACATACATAATTACTATTTCTGAGTACTAAAATATATAATAAAATGTACAGTAAAATATTTCGATATCAAGATTGTAGAATTCCAACGTTATTGAACATAAAAAAGCCAAATTTGTCCAACAAAATAACCAATAATCGGAAATCGGGGTGTTATGTAATTTCCTCACGTAACTTCTGAAATTTGCAATGAATGATTAAAATAAGATAAGAAATGTCCAATAGTTGAGATAAGAACATGAAATACAACCAATTTAAATTATTAATAATTTAATGCTTTTTGTAGTTGATTGTGAGAAATAATTAATGTAATTCATGGTAATATTATGAAGTTACTGATTCGAAACACACCAAAACACACAGATCTGGTCCGTATTTCTCACCAGATCGGTGACGAACGTAACGGAACAACAATCACACATATTAACTTTTGTATTTATAATATTAATCTATACATATAAATAAACTAGCTCCCGCCCGCGGCTTCGCCCGCATGGATTTCGGACTTCAAAGATCCCTATAAATTTTAACTTATTATGTTATTCTGATATGAAAGCTATATTACTGTAAAGTTTCATGAAAATGCGTTCAGTAGTTTTTGTGTGAAAGAGTAACAAACATCTTTACAAACTTTCGCATTTATAATATTAGTAGGACAATAAAATTCGTGTCTGTATATCTATATCTATATATATGTATAAAACTCAAACGTGACATAGCCAGCTATCAACGCACAGCCCAAACCACTGAACGGATCGGGCTGAAATTTGGAATGCAGGTAGAGAATATGACGTAGGCGTCCGCTAAGAAAGGATTTTTAGAAATTAAATCCCTAAGGGGGTGAAATAGGGTGTTGAAATTTGTATGGACTTCTTAGAAACTAAACGCGGGTGAAACCGCGGGGCACAGCTAGTTGAATATATTTATGAAAAAGTAATTAGGGGAGATGTTAAAAAAGTATTAGAATAATTTTCAATAATTTCTATTTTTTTTTGTTTGTCTGTTTATCTGTTTATCCGGGCTAATCTCCAAACTACTGGACGGATTCGAATGAAACTTTTTGTAGTTTATAGATACTAAGTCTGGTCAACATCAAAAACACATTTTACTGCGGTAAAATCGCTCATTCCTACGGGAAATCGGAATTTCGGCACACTGCAAGCAAACAGTAACAAATTAACTTTCATTATAATATTACTACGCTACGTGAACAAAGTCACAGGCACCAGCTAGTAAGATAATAAAAATACGTCGTAGGGCCCGAGAAGTCCTCGCACCTCCTTCTTCTTATGTTCTACGAACATAAAGCTCACATTTCAATGACATACGCCGAGTTGACTTGGAGTCGAGTCGGTGTGGTCGTTATATGGTCGCCGCACACTTATCAACTCGGAAAGGGATCGTAAACGCCTCGCCTAGAAAAGCGGAGACGATACGATTACGTTACGTTTCCCATTAGTGTGCGTTGCAGTATGATGTTTCATACAAAGAATACTGACCTGCTCGAGGTGATACGGTAACGATCGCTTTCCGAGTTGATAAGTGTGCGGCGACCAATAATGTGCGAACACCTTTAAGCTTCGTACATACAAAAGTGCACTATAGATAAGGCTAAGAACACACGGACCGGTATTCGCCCGCGCCCGCCGCGGTCGTGTTGGGTACATGGATCACCGGAATAAAAACAACAAATATATTTTTTACCAATATAGGTATATTCTGGAATTTTTGAAGTAAAACTTCTTTACGCGCGCTTGACTTGGGAACCCGTAAGCTGATGATTGCGAGATGAGAGTTACGAAAAGTGTGATTGAGCTAGATGAACCGAAATTGAGAGGGAGATATAAGGTAGTGTAGACAAAAAGAGAGAGTTACGTTTCTTATATTACTGTAGGAGCCAGAAAGACGCATTTTCTTTCTCTCTCCCTCTCATAGCCAGTTTTTTCGTCTATAAAGTTTTACTTCATTCGTGGGGTCGCACACACATTATTCTATCACCAAAACTTCCGTATTTCTTCATCCATTTTATCAAGAAGGATTCTTTTTGGATCGTATTTCTGTTCGAAGAGGTTGTATAGCTCCGGGAAGTCGACCTTCGCTTTTTTTTAGAAAGGCGTGTGTGTAATGCTTCTGGATATCATCGCATTCGTTACAGCCGTCCGACAGTTCTTCAAATACGTGGGCTGGAAATCAAAATACCATGAAACATTTTTAACATTGTATACGTAGTCACTACATAGTAGTGGCAGGCGTACATCACTCGCTCGAGGCCACGCGTTTTATACCTACGGCTCGGGCTATCTTCGAAGATATCTGCGACACAGGGCCGTAGCACGCTCGCGCGTTCACATATTGTGCACTGTACGATTTTCGCGTTTAGTAAAAAATGCCGAAACCAACTAACAATCTTGAAGTGCATGGGTGTAAAAGTAAAAAAAAATCTACCTACCTATTTATTATTAGGTATACGTAATATATTTCCAAATACTTACTTTTTCAAATACTTATTCAAGTTTCTACCTGTTTATTAATATCGAGTAAAGAATGCTAAAACATTACTTTTGTTGTACGGAGCCCATGTTTGATATTTACTTAATTTTTATTTAATTATTATTTATTCTGTGAAAATTTCAGCGTTTTAACTATCACGGTTTATAAGAAACAGTCTAGTGACAGACATACAGCGGAGGCTTAATAATAGGGTCCCATTTTTACTTTTTAGGTACGGAAACCTAAAACATACATGTATTGTAAATAATATAAATATTATGTAGGTACCTACTACGTACTTAGGTACTTATTTTTTCTAGTACCTACCCGTTGCTTTTTTTATAGTACCTATAGGGGACAAACGATCAGCCAAAACCAAAAAGAAGTCCATTAAAATTCAAACTTTTTTATTATCTGTTATTTATCGGTTTTTATTTTTGCTATGGATTATTCCATCTAAAAACATATTTAGTTTCATACTGAATAATGTGTATACATCTATTAAACTAATTCACGAATAAAAATTATTAATAATTCACAATATTTGTTAAATATTACTAAAATCATGTTACTAACAACCCTTGCGCATTTGTTTTATGACGTGTTTGCACGTAAGCCATACAATCTGCATCTCTATGCAAGCGTAAATAAGGTGCATTTTTCTTCGCTGCGAACATGAGCGAGATTTTGTAGGTAATTATAGCGGTAGGTATTGACACTTTTGTATGGGAGTGAAGTATCTGTTAGGTTTATTAATCTGTGGTAGTGGAGCGAAAAATTTGTTCGGCGCGTCTATTCTATACTTTAGTAATGTTAATTCAATGAGGCAGACTTGTGTCGTGTTCGGAAGATGAGGTCAAAATACCTCATCTTCCGAACACGACACCATATTTACGTGTCCATAATTACGTGACTGCTACTTAAGAAGTCTTCTAACTTACTTATAGCCTCTAAAACACAAATTATATGCACATAGGAGTTTGTGGTAAAAGTGTTTATGACAACAGACTACACATTTTCAAAGAAAAAAAAAATTTTGCGACACTTGAGAGGTTTTATTATGGCAACGACGAAATGCTAAACTTAAAATTATAATAAATACTTTGGATTGGCAATTTAGGAAGAGGTAGTGCCATGCTGCATAGGAGGAGGTAGTGCCATGCATGGTGCATGACACTACATCCTACGCAACGGAATTGGACCGGCGCGACCGTGGAAGTGCCTCTCGCTCACTTGATACCGGCGTGTTTCTTGCGATTTGTGGGGGGATAAAAAAAATGTTGATGACTGAAAAAGATAATATCGGCCAGAATAAAACTTTTCTTTATACTTATTTGGTATTTATTCACTTCTTCCACTTTTATGTAACAACATGTGCACACGCAAGTTCCGTCTTAAAAAAAGTCTGAGAAAAAACCGAAGCCCTTTTGACAGATATTTTTTTTTATATGATATAATGCATAAGCATTAATTGCTTAAGGCCTAAACAATAACGATGATGATGCATACCTTTGTCGTGACTTGCGAACTCATCACACGGGTTCCGATCCACCAAGCACCATATCCAGATCACATAGATATTTACGCATTAATTCTTTATCATTGACTAACTTTGGTATGTAACTGTCATCAAAGTCCTTGTAAGCCGCTGTCATGGCCAGAAGAGGCACAATCACCAACATCAACAGCATTGTTTCCTGTAACAAAATATTAATATGCTCATGCAGATGAGATTTAGTAAGAGGTAGTGCCACACTGTATGCATGCAGATGAATTGAGCCGGCACGACCGGGGAGGTACCTGTACATAATAGTGGCGTAAAGTGGCAGCTGTCGTAAGCCGTCAGGAGGTGCGAGGAGGAAGGGTAACGAATCTTTATCTCCTCTGTGAGGATGACGACGCGCGTCGGTAGTCATGAAAACGACCCCGACTGCTCGTTTGCCCCCTTATAAAAAAAATTAAAAAAAAACTTACTTTTAAATCTGCTCGCTTCGGCCGCAATGCAGAAATATTTTTTTTTCAGACCACAACTTATAGTGTAGAAGAGAAGATAAGCCTGTAAAGCCTCTTCAGGGCGTGTGCTTGTCGAGGGGCGAGACTTTTGGGGCCAAAAGAGAGGCGGACCTGCTCTTCCGCCTATGGGGGAGATGCTTTCCTAATTCCGATATGACAATGTTTAAAATAGCTAATGAATAGCTATTACTAACATGGTCAGAGACAATAAAACAATATTGGATTTAATCGAGGTTTTTTTAGGGGTTTTACCAGCCCGACGGTTCAGAGGCTTGTGTGGTCACGGGTGGACAGTCCACTCGTGGCCAGGGTTGCTGTATGGGGCAAAGAAATGAAATAAACCGCGATAAAATGCGTTAAAATTGTTATATTGTAAGTTGGTGAGTATCCGGTGGGCCATGGACGGGGGAGGATTATGGAGGGCGATATATATATAGTAGTAGTTATAAAATTGGCTCCGATTCCTGGTTGGCCCGTCATACTAAAAAAACCAAGCATTAAGCATAATAACCATAGATCAACTCACCTGCTTAACTACTTTTTTTTTCTTTCTTTCTTTCTTTCTAATAGTTGCGTTAAGTACAGTACTCTTCAATTAAAACTGCAAAATAAGTAATTTCACCACCCGGTCTCCGAGCTATCATACATAAATGTATTCCCCTGCATCCACCATAAAAATTGTTGCCAAGTACTCCCTGAACATGGAAAATTCTGTTGTAAAATTAATTTGATTAATTTCTTCTTTTGTGTTTTTAACTTTTATGCCATTTAGCAAATGTATTTATTATTTATTTAAATGATTGTGTTATAATATATACATATGTTTGAGGCTTGCAAATTATTATATGTTATTTTGTGTGTATATTGTTGGTTCGACCGTGCCACCTGACGGCTCAAGCGGAAGATCGGTGCTGATAGTTCTGCCAGCAAATGCCGAACATTTACCGATTTGCATCCATTTTTAAATATTAAATTCAAAGGTGACATAATACCTAGACTGGCATAGTGATCTATCAACGCACAGCTCAAACCACTGGACGGATTGGGCTGAAATTTGGCATGCAATTAAATGTTATGTAGGCATCAGTTAAGAAAGAATTTTTAGAAATTCAATTAGTTGTGGGTGAAACCGCGGGGCACCGCTAGTTTGAAATATGTTTCTTTGTTGTTTGTTTGTTTATTTATAATTGGAATTATGCAAATAAATTCGTTTTCCTTCTTATAAATGACAAAAGCAATGCAATCAAAAAGGGATAGAGAATTGCGAACACGCTCGGTAAGGTGTTATTTTTTAAATTTTTTGATATTATATCTTAAGATGTATATTTTGTATGATTGCTGCCTTTTTTTTTAATAATATAAGGGGGCCAACGAGCAGTCGGACAATTCGGCTGCATGCAAGCCGGATAGTTTTAGTGGTTTTTACACCTTGCCAGTCGCATTGAAAGTTTATTGTAGGTGCGAGGGCGAGGCAATATATATTAACGTCTATACGATTTAGATAGTGAGAAAAAGAAAAAAAAATAGTTAATAAGATTGTCTACTCAGACCTACTTTTTTATAGAGTAAAGGGGCGAACGAGCTCTGCGAGATATGGTCCGCAACTTGACATAGCTCTGAGAGTCGGCAAATTGAATTGGCAAAGGGGAGACAACATTGCTTGGAGGTTCTTGAGTGGTGGCCTCGCAGCGGAAGATGGAGTGTTGGACGACCTCCAATCCGGTGTCGACTTGGTGACCTTGCGCTCTATGGGAAGGCCTATATTCAGCAGTGCACGTCCTCCAGCTGATGATGATGATGATGTCCATTAACATCCGCAAAAACATCGCTCCATTTTCTTCCCTACCTCTATAGCCCCCAGAATAAATAAGCCAGCAAAATTTCATTTATTTATTTCACAAAAACAAAATCCAAAAAAAAATATTTTTTATCACTGCATATTCTAGAATATTTTCTTTATCACCAATAGTTCTTTACATTTTGATCTAGTTTTTCAAGAAGTGATCCATCTTTATCGTATTTTTCTTCGAACAATTTGTATAACTCCGGGTATTTGGTCTTGGCTTTTTGTATAACTGCATGTGCGTAATGCTTCTGAATTTCATCACATTTGCTACAGCCGTCCGACAATTCCTCTGACAAGTGGGCTGGAAACATTTTTAATATCGTATTAAGTAGTTTCAAATATGTCGATTAAAAAAAACAGTAAAAGAGATCCGCGAGAGAACCAGGATTCCTAAAGAATCAAGTTTTCCTCAATAAATGTTTTAAGAATTTCTTCTTCTAGGTCGTTGTCTTCATAGCTAATATACTTTACCCAGACGCTCGGAGTTGGCTTCCCCAGGGCCCGCCCTAGATGCGTCCTTGGAGGAGGGGTCGTGGGAGGAGAGGTGTCTCGGTGTATCGTTGCCGTGCACCTAGTCTACGAACGGACGGGGGCGCACCGTCAGATGCGTTGGTGATGGGGCCGCAGTGGAAGCGGAGATGCGGTGTGTCGTTGCCGTCCTACCTGTCCTCTGCGGCCGTTTGCTTGTGGGCCCCTGGGAGGCGGTCGGGTTCAGCCAATGCCGGAGGTCCTCCAGCTGTCCCTCTGAATTAGCAGATGGCGGCGTAGATTCGGACCACCGGCGTGGCATGCTCCGTTGGAGCATTGGGACCAAGAGTCAGCCTCATTGCACGATTTCAACGCTGGATTAGGGATTATTCAAAGGCAGCCAGACAGTCCCTAAGGAGAAGAAGTCTGGCCTTTTTACCGAGGCCAGCCTTAGGGATCACAGAGGCACGAAGCCCTCCACGGAAAAGTGGCAGCATCTTCAGGTACATAAATAGGCCTGTCCAGCAACTTTGCTGATGTTGGTGACGATGGTACATACCTTTGTCGTGACTTCCAAACTCGTCACACTCATTTAGACCCACCAAGCATCCTAGATAATTAGAAAATAATTCTTCATCCTCGAACAGCTTTGGTATGTAATCATCATTCAGGTCCGTGTATGCAGCTGTTATGGCCAGAAGAGGCGCAATCATCAATATCAACTTCATTGTGTTTCCTGTAACAAAATATTGTAATTGGTAATGCATATGAGACTTAGTAAGAGGCAGTGCCACTCGACCGGGGCTGTGCTGTCGTGTTTCGTGCGGTGTGCAAGTAGCCGGTGGCCCATGTGGAAAGGAGGAAGGGGGCAGCGGATCTGTGTAGCCTCTGTGCGGATTTCTATGAGCGTTGGTCGTCACGAAAATGGCTTTGATTGCTGGTTTGTTCCTCTATAAAAAACAAAAAGCCGATTAAACGTATACAAAGATCAACTTACTGGCTTAATTACTTTTTTGTAATTAAAATTGTAATGGTTTTGTTGTGTACAACTAAGTACTTCTCAATTAAAACTCTGCCAAATAAGTAATTACAACAGCCTGTGGTTGATATATATGAAAATATATCAAGGTCAAGAGCTTTATTTATAATCTATACATATAATAAAACAGTAGACTTTTGTCTGTCTGTTATGAAGTTTTGACGCGAAAGCTTCTGGACTGATTTTGATAAAACTTTTGCGTTACTAAAAAAAAGAGGGTAAAATAGAGTACCCCTCCCGAAGATGCTGCTATCTTGTCGATGTGGTTTTATCCTCGGAATCTAACGATTTGACAGTTCGGCCACATCATAGAAATACACGTTACCATGACAACATATTCTTCAACTAGCTGCGCCCCGCGGTTTCACCCGCATTAATTTCGATCCCGTGGAAAATAGAAAATCATCCCATGGCATCCCATAGGAACAATTTTTCAGGATAAAAGCTATCCTATGTGTTAATCCAAGTTACCCTCTAAGTGTGTGCCAAATTTCATGTAAATCGATTCAGCAGTTTTTGTGTGAAGGAGTAACAAACTAACAAATAAACAAATATACAAACTTTCTCATAAATTAATAATATTAGTAGGATAAAGACAAGGCAACGTCTGTCGGGTCAGTAATCTATATATTTCTATATATATAAAACTCTAACGTGACATAGCCATCTATCAACGCACAGCCCAAACCACTGGACGGATCAAGCTGACTGATTTGGCATCCAGGTAGATGTTACGACGTAGGCATGCGCTAAGAAAGGATTTTTAGAAATTCAACCCCTAAGGGGGTGAAATAGGGTGTTGAAGTTTATGTGGATTTCGCGGTTGAAACCGAGGGGCACAGCTAGTATCAAATAAAGTCAATGTCAATGAACTCTATTTATAATCTCTATATCTATAAAATTCTCGTGTCACAATGTTAGTAGTAGTAAGAGGTAGTGCCACGCTGCATGCTTACATGCAGCGGGATTGGGCCGGCGCGACAGGGGAGGTACCTCTCGCTTGCACGAGACCGGCGTAAAGTGACAGCTGTGCTGTCGCGTTTCCAGCGGTGTAAGTAGCCTGTGGTCCATGGAGGTGCGAGAAGAAAGGAGGGCAGCGAATCTGTATAGGTAGTCTCTATGCGGATGTATATGGGCGTCGGTAGTCATGAAAATGACTCAGACGGCTTGTTAGTCCCCTTATATCATAAAAAAATAGTTACCACGCTCCTCCGAAACGGCTCGAGCGATTCTCATGAAATTTTGTTTGCATATCGGGTAGGTCAGAGACAATTCTCTCATTCGGCCGACATCTTATTTCATTTCAATATTTCCACGGGATCGAAACCTATGAGGGTGAAACCGCGGAGCGTAGCTAGTATTAATATAAAACAGTTTAAGTTCATAATAAACATTAAACCTTCAATAATCTAATGTCATTAATATTTACTAGTTAGTTTAAGATTGCAGTCCAGGTGGCAAAAAAAGGCAATTAGCTTATAATTTTATCCCAACAAAAACATCCTGTAAAAAAACCCTAGTCTCGCAGCTCATGATTTCTACGGTTCTACCATAAAAAGTGAGATCCATGTTATACCAAGTCGGTTAATTTATTTTGTCCCTTAAGGACCCTTCTGTCTTAAGTTATTATCATATTATCAATATTAAAAATATTTTACATCTATACTATTTTTTCCTTGGTTTCCTCTTTATATATTATAAAGAGGAAACCTTAGTATTTTTTTATGTTTGTATTGAATTGGCTCAAAAACTACTGGACCGATTTCAAAATTTCTTTTACCATTACTTAGAGGGATTCTTCCGAATCCGTATAGGCTATATTTTACCCCGGAAAATAGATAGGATTTTTCGTGGTAGTGAAAATTGTGGAGTAAGTCGACGAAAAAACTGTCATGCGTTAACGATTCTCGCGATAAATGGTTAGAGATGTATGTATGGTTGACTTCTAAAGAAAAGTTGTAGAGCTCAATAATGCCTTTAAAAAGTCTGCTATCGTATAAACCAAACATTTATATTTTAGCCATTATAACCACTTTTGCATATAATAATAGTAGTTTATGCAACTGTCGTATTATGAAGGGTATTAAAACTCGAGTGTGAGTTTTTGAAACGAGCGGAGCGAATTTCAAAATAGTAACACGAGTGTTTTAATACCCGTGTTATATGCAGTTGCATACACTACTTTATCTTCACTAATGCAATTAATCGATTAATAAAATATTGCGAAACTTTAAATTCATGCCTACGTGTATTGCCACAGCGAACTACGCCGCCATTAAAATCTAACCAATGAGAGCGCAGCTGCAGCGCGCGCAGGGCCAATCAGGAGCGAGCGCGCACTGTTAAGGATTTTGACATAAGGCTCTTTCACCACTTTCTCTCTCTCTCTCTCGCTCTCACACAGTGTTATAATGAGATTTTACGATATCGATTTGGATATTGTAACATCATGTCAAATTGGTTAAAATGAGTTTTTTGTTGTCTGAGCTATAACAGTCGTTATTATAAGTCAAGTATTGAAAACATAAGTAGAATGTTACTTTCATTTTATTCCATTCAAACAATCCATTCAAAAGATATTACGAATTTAAAATTGTAATTGGTACTAAAATGAATGATGGCCGCCGGCCGATATGTGTCGCACGACTTGCACGGCGAAACCGCAGGGGAGGGGGGTGCGCATCTATGAAGCAGGTTAGGTTAGGAAGTAGGAAAATAAATGTCCACCCGTGCGAAGCCGGGGCGGGTCGCTAGTTTTAAATAAATAGATCGACTTGAATATCGCTTAATTTGATTGTTTAGTATGTATCACACCACACATTAGTCCTACTTTTTTCGTTTGTGGTACATTCCGTTGATCATTTTACAAGTTATCTTTGAATATAACACAAAAGACTAGTAAAAACGTTTTAGCCCAGGAAACTGAGCTTCATTCCCCTTTCCTTTTTTATGATATAGAGGAGCGTGTGAGCAGTCGGAGCCATTTTCATGACTACCGATACCCAAAGACATCCGCATAGAGGCTATACAGATGCGCTGCCCTCCTTTTTCCTACCACCTCCATGGGCCACCGGCCACTTACACACTGCACCGCAATCTCATGTCAGCGAGAGATATCCCCCGATAGACCCCGGTCGCGTCGACCCAATTCGGCTGCATGCAAGATGCAATGTGCAACCTACCGATAATAAGAAGAATTTGTATAGAAAATCGTATTTTTTAATATTTCGTCATATTTTCCTATGCAAATGTTGTTCATTTTCATGGATTGAACACACCCTTTCCCACCCTATACCCGTCCCATTATGCCTCATACATCTAGCAACCAAGCAGTAAGAGGTAGTGCCACGCTGCATGCTTGCATGCAGCCGAATTGGGCCGGCACGACCGGGGAGGTACCTCTCGCTTACATGAGACCGGCGTGAAGTGACAGCTGTGCTGTCGCGTTTCGTGCGGTGTGTAAGTAGCCGGTGGCCCATGGAGGTGGGAGGAGAAAGGGGGGCAGCGCATCTGTATAGTCTCTATGCAGATGTCAATGGGCGTCGGTAGTCATGAAAATGGCTACAACTGCTCGTTTGCCCCCTTATACCATAAAAAAAAAAAAAACCTATCTACAGCTGTTATGCTATTGCAATCTGACTGCAAATCTAACTTTGTAGTCCTATATATTTATATAGGCTTACAAATTATTTTTTGTTTTCTTGGTTTAGACAGTAAATACAAATTGTGTTCTAAATTTGAAGCTTCTGTGTCTGCTAGAAGTGCCTTAAACTTTTGACGATCGGTCAGTCAGTGAGTGACAAAATCTGGAAACTTTAACAGTTCCAATTCTTAATCTACTAATTTAAATTGAATGAAATTTGGAATATCACCTGTATTTACAATGTCTGCTTAGCTACTTAAATTTTAGGTTTCCTGTTTTATCCGCAACGAAGTTATAGGGGATTGTAATTTGCCTTTTCTTGAATTGATTCTAGAATTGATGAATTGCTTCTAGAGAAGGATGGTACTGCCGTGCAGCTTTTATGCTCCACTTGCGGGGGCACTGCCGTGCCCCCAGATAAATTAAGATTGACAAATAAAATATGAACTAATTTAAATAAACTAAAATTAGTGCTTTCCTACTGATGTTAAGTATAAAGATAAGTCCTACGCGGGCGACAACTGCATGCTGCAACCACACCAGCGATGTCGCTGGCAGCAAGCGACATCACTGGTTTCTATGAATCTCGATGACAGGGAGTCTCAACCTTTTTGAAGTCGCGTCTCCTTAACGACTTAGGCTTGACGTGAGACTTGCCAAAATTTTCATTCCTCCCCGAGTAAAATATTGTTACCTTCATATACAATCTATTTTATGAGTCTAGTAATTTATTTTTCCTTTCCATCTTAATATTATCAAATGCTCCTCCCCTGAAAACCGTGCCTCCAAAGAGGGGCGCGCCCCACCGGTTGAGAAACCCTCCATGACATCGGTTCCGAGCGCGGCGACATGCAGTCGGCAGCCGCGGCGTCGATTTCATAGAGATTCATGTGTCGCCGGCGGCGTGTAGTTGTCGCCTGCAGTTGTCGCCCGCCTCGGACCTGTACCTTTAGAATAGTTTCCACGGTCGGGCCGCCGAAGAGGTCGTCTTCTGCTGACACCAATCTTTAGCCCGAAATGACGTTGAAATCTTATACATCAGGTACAGTGGTAAGGCTGTGGACACACCTGGGTTTCTAATATATTCAATTAAATAAGTGGATATAAGGTTAAGGTTGACTGATGACACTGATTCACTAAGGTTAGGTTAGTGTAACAAGGTTTCGCCCAAAATTGTAAGGGTAAAGGGTAAGATATATATTCTAAAATGAAGCTTGTATCTTTAAATGTGTAGATACCTATGCGGAGAAAATCTACACATATTATTATAAAATAGTAAAATCCATGTGTCTGTTTGAATATATTTACAAAAACCTAATTGGTGGCGATGTTAAAATAGTATTAGAACACTTTATAATTTTTTTATCTGTCTGTTTGTCTGTTTGTCCGGGGTAATCTCCGAATCTTCTAGACGGATTCGAATGAAACATTTCGTGGTGTATAGATATTAAGCCTGGTAAACATCTAGAAGAATTTTTACTGTGAGAAAATCACTCATTCATACAGGAAATTCAGCAATTATACTTTACCCGATAAATTTGAAAGAAGCAAACGATAACTAATCACTTTGATTATAATATAACTACGCTACGAGAACGAAGTCGCAGGCACCAGATGGTAAATAAATAAAATTCAAATTCAAGTGCTATCTGATATTTTTAAAGATCGGTTCAGACGGCATGATATCCGACGATTATTGTATTTAATTCAGGCAATGCAAATTTTTGCATAATAGATATACAATGGTGATAAAAGCAGAGGCACTAAATGAAATTTTTTATTACGCCTATTGTTAATTAAGAAATTATTAAAAAAAGTTTACTAGATGTATACGAAAATACTTTTTAAACAAGTTAAATAGCTAATAAACATCAACATTCTTTGTACCGGCTACCTCGCTCTGGGTGAACCTTGTCACAGCTGACGATACAGCGTGTACGATGTGAGAAAAAACTTTAAAAAACTCCTGTGGATAAACTTTTGTTCCGATTGATCTGATTTTTGTTGTGTAGTGTGTGCGAACGCAGAGGTCTCTATCGTGTTCCGCAATCGATGCAGTGTGTGTAGCCGCCCTAAATTTGTATCAAGTCCAACGGTCTAGAAATTTATTTAAACTCAAAATATAAAAATTCTTCCTCATTTTTTCTCCCTCTTTCAATTCTAGGAAATAAATTATTATTTTATTATATCAAGCCCATATGTTTCCCATTGTTAGGCAAAGGCTTCCCACCATATTTTCCTTGTTTCTTTGTTCAGAGCTGCATCTCGCCAAACAGGACATACGTTGAGGTCATCTCGCCATCTCCTATCTGGTCTGCCGAGTCGCCTCTTTG
>LUGF01041168.1:5654-15868 GCA_001625245.1 Calycopis cecrops | reverse complement strand
ACGCACATGTCGAAGTACTTCTGCAGCCCGACCGCCTGCTTGCCCAGCAGCTACGTTTGTCTCCAGCTCTAGAATCTTCTGTCAGTCTTCAATATATATATATATTTACCGTCAGCCAACTTGGCCGCGTCTATCGCCTCGCCGTCCTCGAGGTTGGGGTACGTGGCGACGCACATGTCGAAGTACTTCTGCAGCTCCACCCCCTGCTTGCCCAGCAGCTCGCTGTACGTCTCCAGCTCGAGGATCTTCTCGGCCAGCCGTCGGGACGTGCGACCTGGAAGGTGAAACGTTGGATTACAGTACTGGTGGTAGAAAAGGAACAATCTTATATTTATGACTTGGCATAGGTTCGGCAGTCGCTACCTCGAAAGAAAAGAAAAGACCTTATACGATCACCTTAATATCAATCTATCTGTCATCTGACTATCTATAAAATCTAAAAAGAACTTCCCGGTGAAATAATTCATCCCCAGAATCATTCCCTTTCAATAAGGGGGTCACATTATTTCCGACATACGAACACATGTCAGTTACATAATTACAAATTTATATCGTATCTTGTGCAAATAACGAAGGCTATTTTTTGTCAACTGTGCATCGAGTGTACCAAGGGCAAGTGTACAAATGTAAAATCGGCCCAGTGCGAGTCGAACTCGCACATAGGGGGTTCCGTACGAACCGTTCCGTAAAAATGAAATATTCATACACTAACATATTGGTTGGATAAAAAAAATATTTTTAGATTCAGTTCTATCTAGGTATGGAGTGCCCACCTTTATTTTTTATTTACTTATTTTTATCCAAAATTCGATCTGTTTACAGAATATTACGAAAATTTCAACTAAGTACGAAGGCCCGATAGTTTCGGAAAAAAATGGCTGTGACATACGGACGGACGGACCGACGAACCGGCGGACAGAAGGACGGACGGACGGACGGACGGACGGACGGACGGACGGACCGACGAACCGGCGGACAGAAGGACGGACGGACGGACGGACGGACGGACGAACGAACGGACGGACGGATGGACAGACGGACGAACGGACGGACGGACGGACGAACGGACGGACGGACGGACAGACATGACGAATCTATAAGGGATCCGTTTTTGCCATTTGGCTACAGAACCCTAAAAACGACTCATTTGGTAAGAAGCGACACAACAAATATAATTATGTATAAAAATAATATTATCTTATAATGACTTACATCACAGAATAAAACATTACAATCTTATATTTTTTGTTGTCCATGTTATATGACGATTCATGTAAGTTCGGTGCGAATTTATCCGCGTACATTTGCACTTATATTTTATTTAATGAAATTAAGATTTTTCCGGTTCGATACGAGTAGCATCAAGCAGAGAATTTCCCGCCTTATAGTATTGATTGGTTTTGACTAACTTGTGGGCGAGTGGTTAGGATGTTCAACCTCAAGTATTGAGGTCGCGATATCCAGGTTCGAGTCCCAGCTATGAGAGAGTGGATATTCAATTTTTGTTAGCAGTTCGAAGTCTAGAAGATGGCGGAGTTACATCCTAGTGTCTTGAGGTAAGCCATCGGTCCTGCACTAGATTACCCGCCGTTTTGGTCGGCCATCTGTCCTATCGGAATGGGGAATAGACACTGTAGTTACTAAAGACTTAGAGATTTCCGTTGTAACCCAGATTCATCTAAGAAGCGATGCCCGGCACTAGATTATTAAAGGATTATGGCAATAATGATGACGATATTATGATACGACAACGCGACTCTGTTTAGTTCTAACAATGGTCCAGAAAGACAAAACAAGAAATATGCGAAGTAAAACAAGTTTTTAATTTGCCTTTATGAAGGTAATGTCTAAAAACACACTCACACACACACACACACACACACACACCACACACACACGCGTCTTTGACGTCAAAACGATACATTTATTAGTAAGATGTGTTTATGTGAGAAAAGTACTTCCACAATCGCGAGTCGTTTTAAATCTTATCATAATCAGTCGTAGTAAGAGATAGTGGCACGTTGTAGCCTATATGCATGCATGCATATTGCATGCATGCAGCCGAATTAGACCGGCATCTCTCGCTTATACGATACCGGCGTAAAGCGACAGCGGTACCATTTCAAATTTAAGTAGCCGGTGGCCCATAAAGGAGGGAGGGACAACGCGTCGGGCCGGGCGTCGGTAGTAATGAAATTGGTTCCAACTGCTCGTTTGCCCTCTTATAATATAAAAAAAATCACAGCACTTTAATATAGCCTAATCGAAACCAGTACCTAAGTCCATTAACATACATAACATAACACACAGTTAACAGCTGTTGTGCAGATGCACTGTCGTCTTTCACCTCTTCCCCACCAATAGGCCACCGGCAACTCACAACACACAGTAAAACGTGAGCGAGTGGACCGTCCGGTCGCGCCGGATCCATAAACTAGATCAACATAAGCCGAACAATGTCACCTTCACGACATTGTTCGGATTAACAAAGTGACCGAAACGTCCGGAGTAAAATACAACAGATCGCGCAGATCATCTGTATATGCAGTTTTATTAGAACTGGTAAAATTCGCGTGAGCTCATCCAATCGTCATCATAATGATAATTAGATATCATGGTAATCGGCCCTTCTAGGGACCGTGAGTCTAGATCAGAGGTCACAAACCCGCGGCCCGCAGGCCGCAAGCGGCCCATAATTTTCTAGCTGCGGCCCGTGATTGTCTTATTATAAATAAGGGTCAATTCACACCAAAAGCGCGGCGAAGGGCAGCGAAGCAGAGCGCAGTTTATGTGTCATGAATTTCAACTTTATTTTCATTACTATAGTACTTATTATCGAATTCTCGCGACTTCTGGAGCATACTAGCGACTTCTCGCGAATTCCAGCGACTTCGCGGGAATCCGCGCGTCTCATTCGAGTTTCTCATGCGATAATAAGTATTATAGTAATTATTATATGTGTGAATTGACCCTACGTTCTAGGGAGGGAGTCTAGACTAAAAAAAGGGGAAAATTGGGCCGCTAGGGTGAACATCACAAGTGTGGCCCACGTTTAGTTAATTTTGCCGCTTGCCTGCCAAAAGTTTGCTGACCGCTTGTCTAGACAGACAAGCCATCTTCTGGGTCCCATAATATGGACCCAGCCTGTCGCCGAGGTGACCCTATTGTGAACAGATCCGGGGTCATCTCACCCTTCTAAGGCGGCTGAGGGCTTCCGTGAGGTTTTAGTGGGGTAGGGTTTTCCCACTGCGGAGTTCAGAATCCCACACTGGTCGGTAGCCCACCCAGGGTGTATCGATGCGGCGTAAATGCTTTCCTCACGTAAAAAAATAAAAAAAAAAAAAATGTCAAGTCATCTAGTAGCTGTAACGTGCACTTTTCGAGTTATGTCATTAATATAGCAAGAGGTATAAGTAGTGCCATGAATGCAGCCGAATCGGGCCGGCACGACCGGGGAAGTGCCTACTTCTCACTTACAGATAACCGGTGTGAAGTGACGCGGTGGTAAGCGATGTATAAGCAGCCGTTGGCCCGTGGATGGAGGAAGAAGGGCAACGCATCCGTATGATTACTGTACGGATGTCTATGAGCAGGAAAATGACTCACGCTGGTCGTTTGCCTTCTTACACTATAACTAGCTGCGTCCCCTGGTTTTACCAGTGTAACTTTCAATCCCGTGGGAATATCGGGTAGAAAAATAGATGTCGGCCGATTCTCAGACCTACTC
Organism: Calycopis cecrops; assembly: GCA_001625245.1. NCBI lineage: Eukaryota > Metazoa > Arthropoda > Insecta > Lepidoptera > Lycaenidae > Calycopis > Calycopis cecrops. Next base: position 12,141 of record LUGF01041168.1, on the reverse strand, counting down.
GATTTGCACACAAAATTTCACGAGAATCGGTCCAGTCGTTTCGGAGGAGTTCAATCACGCACACCGTGACACGAGAATTTTATATATTAGATTACTACTAAGTAATATTATAAATGCGAAAGTTTGTATGTTTGTTTGTTTGTATATTACTCCTTCACGAAAACTGCAGAACCGATTTTCATGAAATTTGGCACACACATAGAGGGTAAATTAGATAACTAACACATAGGGCAGTTTTATCCAGAAAAAATGTTCCTATGGGATGCCATGGTACGATTTTCAATTTGTCACGAGATCAAAATTTACGCGGGTGAAACCGCGGGGCGTAGCTAGTACTATAATAAAAATAAAAAGAAACAACCTAGCAACTAGGTAACACGTAAATTCACTAGTTCATCATTACCCATTTAATGTCTTAATTTAAAACGAACACACGTTTTTACGGTTATAGCTCTGCCTGTAACATGCCAGATCCGCATAGGCCCAACGATGGACACTGACCTCTAGTAATAAAGGCCACGACTGCCGATCTCCAGTCCTACAACCCGGACTACAATGACCTCCTATTATATAATACTAGCTTTTACCTGCGACTTCGCTCGCGTCCGTTAAATCAACTAATCCTATCCTATTAATATTATAAATGGGAAAGTTTGTATGTTTGTTTGCTACTCCTTCACGAAAAAACTGCTGAAACTTTCATGAAATCTGGCATACACATATAGAGTAACATGGATTAACACGGTATAGTTTTTATCCCGAAAAAATGTTCCTGTGGTATGCCATTGATGATTTTCCACGGAATCGAAATTTACGCGGGTGAAACCGCAGTGCGCAGCTAGTTATCTTATAAATAAAATGTATCCTATCTCTTTTCTAATGCCTCTTAGAACATGTAGTTTTAGCGTGAAAGCGTAACAAACAAACTCGAATTTGTGTAATTTGTAATATTAGTAGGATGCCTCGTGTTATGTAATATAAAACATAAATAACACATAATACAGTTGGGTATAATTATACATATAATTAAAATAAAAACAGGAAACTGTGAAATAATTTATGGAAGCCTCGGCGTGCTATCGAAAGGTGTGAAGGTCTTACTTCGAGAAGCCATTTCCGAACATTATTTACGATAAACTGGATTATACTCATTAATAGAGGCACCTCGCACACTAAACTTCGCGTATTTTGATCGCAAACGAGATCACATAAATGTGAGAGAGAGAGAGAGAGTGAAATGAGACGCCCATTCATTCCCCGCTATCAGAAAACGTAGTTATACTGAATATTATTATAATACTTTTTTTTAGTATAAGTAATAATATTTTGAGTAGAGAGGTTGTACAAATGCTTTGCCCTCCGTCCTCCTCCCACCTCTGTAGGCCACCGGCTACTTACACTCCGCACTAAACGCGACAGGACAGCTGTCACTTCACGCCGGTTTCGTAAAAGCGAGAGGTTCAAACTAAATATAATAATAATATTTATGGACCAATCACACCACACCAGTCTGGCCCCATACTAAGTACCGTAAGCAGTACTTGTAACACATGCCGTGCTATAAGAACCAGACAGCGACCTAGCCAGGCTTGCTGTGACTGTTATAAAACAGAAAAAAGGCTACTTATATGTTAAGTTGGACATCACTTAGTTACATAATATGTATGTGCCAAATGTCAGAATAATTTCTGAAATTTGGGCGGACAAAGGAAGCCACGAGATTCTTATATATTTTATAGGATAGGAATTCTATAAAGTTTTTGCAAGTGCATGGCAGAATGAGTAATTTACTAATACATACTAAGCATCAAGTCGTATATGCATAGTTTTATTATCTAGTGATGAGTCAGTTTGTGGTATTTCGCTTATAATCCACTTTATCACACCAGGAAGGAAAACCAATATGTTTTTAGAAAATAAAGATTAATAAAAATTAAATGTATGTTTGTTAGTTCTTTACACATCCAGAAACCACTAATCAATTTGTGAGGAAATTTGATCATGGAGACATCAAAAGGGTACCGACACAATAAATATTTCCTTGAATATGATGTGACTTTGCAACGCATGTTGGGTGCAGGTAGTAATAAATGGTAAACAGACCAATTACCAATTACTGCTCTCATATGAACTAGAGCTGAGGATTACTAGCTAAAAAAAGTTTATGTAACTGTACATTATATGACATACATACATAAAATAAAACCGTAGAAGACGTCATTCTGTCTGTGCCTTGTGCAGCTTTCATGCAAAATCTACTGGATGGATTTTGATGAAACTTTTTTGTTATACAGGTATTAGTGCTCGGTAATATTTAGACTATAATTTATCAATATATATAATGAAAAATTAAAAAATATACTATTGTAGGGCAAAATAACGGATTGACAACTCGGCCACATAACATTAAACGTATGACCACATAACATTAAATGTAATGACAACATATTTCCAATAATGACAAGACATTGGCTGTTGAATCCACTAGCGTAATATAAACTAGTTTCTTTGATCTATTCTGTAGTAGTAGTCTGATATATTCTATTCATGGGATATTTATTTATTTACATACCATGTGATCCTGTAGATTGCAAAGATGTGACCGAGCCATGTCGCCGTAGCCCACCTCCGTTAGTACTGCTGTCTGAACTAGTTCCGTAACCTGATTCTGTCTGAAATATTATCATATAATTATTGTATCTAATTTGAATAAAGTTAAAAGCAATAAGAATTGTATCAACCTTCAGAACAAGATAATAATATTATAAACACCCAAAAGAATAAAGAATATATATTTTAAATTTGAACTTTTTTTAATTGAATTTGAGAGAAGTTTTATATTACTTAAATTTTTTTTTGAAATTATTTCAAATACAGGGTTAGTTTTTGGTCACCGGCCATATTTAAAAATAAGGAAATAAACATCATTTCAAGGGTGTGTTTTAATTTTATCGTTTTATTTGTAATATTTTGTTACATAAACATCGATTTGAAACGGACCCTAAATATACCTACGCGCATTAGCAGCCGAAGAGTGTGTTGACCTCAACAGCTGATTGCGGCTGCCGCCGCGGCGGTAATTTTCAATTATGTTACCCACACGGTATTTATTTTCGTACGGGACAAAAATATTTTTTATAATATTTTTCTTATTTGTTTTATTTCATAAATCGAATGTATTATCGATTCTGAACCAAATCTGAAAATTTGGCCGGTGACCAAAAACTAACCCTTATATTGTTATGTTAATTATGTGTGACAATTTTTTACTTTGCCAATATTTGTAATAATGTTGAATTTTCTTATTTACACAAGCTTGAGCCATCCACAATAAAAATTCCAAAGTAAATGTAGACCACAATAAAAATTACAACCATTTTTAGGCCTTCTTTCTAAAAAATTATAACACCACAAATTATTATAAAATAATTAAATTGATAAATACTTCTGTAAATATTTGTTGATGGTGACGTAAGCTGCAAATTTTTAGCTTATTTCTTGGTGATAGAGAATGGCTGCTCCGCTATAAAAAGTGTATTAATGTATGGGTTTGGATGTCCACAAGTATAATTAATTTTTATATTACAGGGAGCTGAGCCACAGTAGGCAGCACATTTTGTTGTATGCTTTATGGAAAAATTAACACAATTCTAGGTTTGGGTAATAACATATTAAATTAAATATGCCTGTATTTTTATATAAAATCTCACGTAATGTCAAGTTCATTGTAAAGCTGCAATTTGCTAAGGCCATACACCCGCTTGTCATATTACTTTGTCAAATAAACCTCTGTGAGGCCTGTCATTTATCATTTTTATAAAATATAGCTACAATTTTTTCAATGTGTTTGCTATGTTTTTGTGAACACTTTAGAAAACGCAATTATAAAATGTTGACAAAAATGCAGGCTTGAAATGAAATCTCCATAGTTAACATAATATAGTTTCTTTAAAAAAACATTAATGGATGGACTTGTTATGAGTAGTAATAACACATAACATGAACATGTTAACTTGATATTCAATGTATTTTATTGATTGTAAATTTTACTATCAGTTGGTTCGGCTCTGATAAAAAATGTCATATATCTGCATGAGTCATGCACATTACAGATAAGTCATATCTCTAATAATAAAATTATTGTACTGATAATTTTCACATTTTATAAGATTATTTTTTTTAATACTGTATTTCACCGTATGTATAATAAATGCAAAAATATTCCAGCCACAAATTCATAATTAATTGCAAATGTATGCTCAAATATCACCTAATATAATGTTTGGTTTTAGAAATGTAAAATTTTGGGACAAACTGGATTTCTTTGGTATTTCAAACCAAAGGCAACCTAATTTGTAAATATCTGATAAAGGTTCTATATAATACTACATATATGGTGGTTATAATTAAAGCTGATTTACTTACTTTATATGATTCAAGAATGTCAATCCATTGCTGTTTCTCTTCTGGATTTGTGGCTCTCAGATACCAAACACAATCATTTACTGATACATCAAATCTGCAGTCATCAAATTCATGAGGCTGTAAGAGATACAATTAAATTATAAAAATCTTTCACAAACAGCCAAAGTAGCACACACCATTAAGAGACTTAGAACTATGTACCAATAAAAATATTCTACTACGATTGGAATACGACAACAGCGTTTATTATTATGAGCAATCGTTTTCCCAAATGAAAAAGTTAAGGAAGATGCCTACTCACAAGGACATATTAATTTTAATTGTCAATCTAGATGTTTACAAAAAATATAATGTAACGCAGATTTACCTTGACTTTGGCTTTCTTCAAACACAAGGCCCCGCGACATCCAAGATTACTTTCCAATTCACTTTTGTAATAAGATAATGTAGAATCTTTCAAAACTATAAATCTATCTTGCCAACCATGAATATAGTTAGTCCATTTACTTAAATAGCCACGAAGCTCTTGCGAACTATTATCTTCCAAATCGGAGTTATCACTCAGGTTAAGATTTTCATCCGCCATGGTAAAACAATTGTGAATATTTATTATTTACAACTAAACAAAAATTAAAGTAAATAAACTCCTTACACCTACAAAAAGTGTTTTCAGTGTTTTCAATTACGCTGTCAGTGTTGCCAAGAAATAAATCGCAGTTCCCTACGTCTAAAATGACATTTATATTGAACTTTTGTAGGTATTCATTGTACTTTAAATCCATAGAAATTAAAAAATATGTAAACGTATTAAATATATAAATGATATTTTTAAAATAACAATTTACTTGTATTTAAAAAGCGTTCAACTTATCAAATTGCTATCTCGCTCTGTAGACTCTAGATACCGACTAACTAGTAATATTAAATATTGTACATATTTTTTAAAGTCACGAATTTTATTATAATGCATACTAGTTTATAATATTTTATACCTACGTGACGTTTTCGGTTTTTGTCAAATAATAAATAAAACAGCGGCTACTCGGGACTCTGGATTCAAGAGTTCAAGGACAGCTCTGCAACTTCCGGTAAAATTTCTATGGAAATGTCACGGTCGGAAAGCTTTTTTCGCCTAACGGATTATTTTTGAGAATAAAGATAATAATCAATGTCAGTATTTCAAACAACTAAAGAAAATTACCCCTAAGATTATGAATCCTTTAACATTATCAGTTTATTCGAAAGTTCTATAGGGAGACTAAAAAAAGATAAGTACCTAATGACGTTAAATTAAATATTTACCATTTTTAAATTCTTTTTGAGAGAACATGATACTTCTATTATTATGTATATCATCAAACTTTGAATTTATTGAATTTATTCGTATTCCGATGCAAAATATCTTTGTCTTAGTCTATAATATTTTTCTGTACTAGGTTAAGCAGATGTAGACTTTTTACACACCAAATGATTTCTTATTTTTCTTAAATTATCACTATTGAAGTAATTTGTTAATAAATAATAATACATAATATTATATTCGAAATGTAAGTCAAAGGGTCAAGTGTAATCGTAAAAAAATATAATGACGTAAGGTTAAAATATTACAACATCCAACTAAATATTATACAAACACTAGTTGCGCTCCGCGATTTCACCCGCGTAACTTTCGATCCCGTGGGAATATCGGGATGAAAAATAGATGTTGGCCGATTCTCAGACCTACTCAATATGCTCACAAAATTTCATGAGAATCGGTCAAGCCGTTTCGGAGGAGTATGGCAACGAAAACTGTGACATGAGAATTTTATATATTAGATAACAAAATGAATTGTATGCAAAATAGAATAAGAACACGGGTGGTAGTTGTAATGTAAGGTCATGCTTAGTTCGAGGAATAACGAATTTCCAGAAAAATATCCTCACAAGTGAAGCGTATTTTGTGTGCTACAGGAATCAGGATGCCACCGTATTGACCACATTTTAAAAACTTGTTTATTGAAATAAAATGAAACGAAAAAGTTTTTATTCAAATAGAATTACAGGAATTACTTTTTGAACG
>LUGF01041162.1:152633-178870 GCA_001625245.1 Calycopis cecrops | reverse complement strand
CCGGTCGTGCCGGCCCAATTCGGCTGCATGCAAGCATGCAGCGTGGCACTACCTCTTACTTAGATGCCCTATTTTGCATAGTATTGGAAAAGGACGAGCAGTCGCAGGCATTTTCATGCATCATCCGCATAGAGGCTACACAGGTGCGTTCCCTCCATGGGCTACTTATTCATCACACGAGACGCGACAGCACAACTGTCACTTTACGCTAGTATCGTGAAAGCGAGAGGTACCTCCGGTCGTGCCGGCCCAATTCAGCTGCATGCATGGTGTGGCACTACCTCTTACTCTCACGTCCACACATTACTGCGAAAGAGTCTTTTATTTTATTTTTCTTATTTATAGCATAAGGGGGCAAACAAGCAATCGGAGCCTTTTGATGACTACAGACGCCCATGGACATTCGCATGATTGTTACGCAGATGCGTTGCCTTCCTATCATCCCCCTCCCCCCTCCCCCAATGGGGCACCGGCTACTCACAAACCGCACGAAAAGCGACAGCGATGCTGTCAATTTACGCCGATATCCAGTGAGCGAGAGGTACGTCCCCGGTCGTGCTGGCCCAATTCCGTTGCATAGAAGGATGTAGTGTCATGCACCATGTATGGCACTACCTCCTCCTATGCAGCATGGCACTACCTCTGCTACTGACGGTGGAAAAGTGATTCCATAAGGGGTACTGCAAAAGAAACAATTTTTGTACGGAACCTCATAAACGTGGCAAATGTGCAATACATTCCAAATACATTTCTTCACAGTGAAAATGACAGATAAGTTAACAACAGAATTCGACGATGCTTTTCAGTAGCCACGCGCGGCGCCATTGCGGAAACGTCTACTAATTGTGATTGAAATAAAATACGAGGGAAAAGTGAAACGCGAAATACCCGGACAGTTACCATTTATCGGAACGTACGCCGCCATATGTAATTAACTTATCGCGGACGATAAAAATCAAACCAACAAAATTGTCAACGGTTCAAATGTAATTTCGAGGAAAATGTTGATATTCAGCGAGCGAGAAACGAACGGCCCGACCCATTGTCAGCACACACACTAACTCCAAATGGACTGCGCTTGTCCAATTTCGATACTTTACAATACAATGGACGAGTGTAAGGCGTATTCAGTCACCTGTCAAATTAAAAAAAAGCGCCTCCATATTCAAAATAACCTCGTAGTGCCGCGCGGGTTTTAATTTGTGCGAAGGTAATTGAATTTTCTCTCTCCCATTATAAAGCAATAGCTGAAACTGATACTGGACCCATTAAGCTATTGAAAACATTGAAACAAAGGATTGTATTTTCAATTTTAATAGTACAACAATCTCTCGGACGATCTATAATCTTGTGATGTAATATTATACAACATTGTTATACATTTTCAATGGTTTATTCCTTTCTTTAAGTACTTGGTTATTTCGCCTTTGTCCGTTTAGGTGAACGGTGATTTACATGTTTTTAGGGTTCCGTACCCAAAGGGTAAAAACGGGACCCTATTACTAAGGCTCTGATGTCCGTCCGTCCGTCCGTCCGTCCGTCCGTCTGTCACCAGGCTGTATCTCATGAACTATGATAGTTAGACAGTTGAAATTTTCACAGATGGTGTATTTCTGTTGCCACTATAACAACAAATACTAAAAAATTAAAAAATATGAATATTTAAGGGCGCCCCCATACAATAAACGTGATTTTTTTGCTCCCATACAAAAGATAAGCTCCCGTTTTCGTAGATAATGGTACGGAACCCTTCGTGCGCGAGTCCGACCGTTTTATTTACCTGACTTTTGTTTTATTTCTATAATCATTATTATTTTCCGACCTGAGCTTGTATTGCGAAAGCAATGAGTAGATGAAAACAGCCCCACTGGATTGCTATGGCCTATGAGCGTTCATGGAGCGACGAGACTGTTTGGGGTCGAAATGAGGACGAAAAGGGGAGATGCATCGCGATATAAAAGTTACAATAGCAAATTAAACTATTATTATCATGACAGGAGTGACCGGGTCCCTCAACTCTCGACCCTCATGTCGGGGGCAACTCTGGGCAGCCAAGATGGCCTCGATGCCGACGTGACTCACGGGGAGGATCCTGACCAAACTAAACCTATTTTTATGCAAACGTAGTGCCCATGATAACACGCTGCCGATATTTTTATGCAAACATAGTGGCCATGATCACACACTGCCGATATTTTTAAATTTGTTTAGCAGGTGTAAGGATCGCGATATAGACTCTGTCCTCTCGGCCTACTCCGTTAGTTAACTGTCGTTTAGGTGTGTTGTTGTTGTTGACTACCGTCTACCAGCTGATGTGGTCGAGTAAGCAGTTATTGTCAGGTAGTTGCCGGAGGATAACAAATATATTAAACAAAAGTTGCGCTTTAGAATACATGTTTTGCTCAAGCTGTCTCTAAAAAAAATAGCAATGTTAATTGGAAAAAGTGTATATTATGTACAGTGAGATAATAACTAACAATCGTATTAATGGTTAGACATGATGACCAGGCTGGTGCAGTGGTACAGGGCTCGGATAAGTGGAGCATGTTGCGCAGGGGTCGCGGGTTTGAATCTTGCCTTGGATGATTATCTATGTATTCTATGTATTTCTATAATAAAAATCTTAAAAATATAAAATTTATTAAATTTATAAAACATATTAAATATATTCCGTTGTCTAGTACCCGTAACACAAGTCCGCACGGAGCTAAACTAACGTGGTGTGGAAAGTCCACAGATATATTATTATTTCAAATACAAAACTAAACGATGCACGAGACACATTACTTTTCCGACTTTTTGCAAGTAAAGGCCTCTCAAATGTCCATTACTAGCATCGGCCATTCGCATTCAAGGCAGTTAAGTTATTCGGGACGGGCGGATCACGTGTCCCTCATTCACCTGGCACAGGACCGTCCAATTTCGCGCGCTAAATTGTTCATAACGGAAGTTCATATCCGGGCGTCGGGCGCTGCGCTCGGGGCGAGATTAGGCGGTAATTACCATTTCCTGGAGGACGGAGACTGAGGAGGTGCCTCCTTGGGCGCGACGGAAGCGAGGCGCTTCAGTTTATCGTGGAAAAGTATTTATTTATTGTAATATTGGTTTTTTATTATGGCCGTATTAGATTGGATTTATCATCTGGATTGTTGTATATTTTATGAAAATACTTTAATAGTACAATAATCTCTCGGACGATCTATAATCTTGCGATGTAATATTATACAACATTGTTATATATTTTCAATGGATTTATTCCTTACTTTAAGTACTTGGGCTATTTCGCCTTTATCCGTTTAGATTAACGGTGATTTACATGTTTTTTATTTACCTCATTTTTATTTTATTTCTATTATCATCTGGTATGGTCTGTAGTCTGTACATGGGTGGATATTTATTTAAAAATGACTGTCTATAGGATCACACATAGAATAGCCTCGTCGAGGGCAAAAGCAGCCAAGTTCAGGTTAGAATTCCCGGCAGCACCAGAATGTGTTGTGAGATTTTTCAATTTCTAGTAACATTCGAGAAGTAGCTGGTGTTATCCCTCGATTCTCGGAGAGCACGCTTAATCCTCGGTCCAGATTTATTTCCAGTTGTATCGACTGACATCTCATCGAAATAAGAGAATAAAGACCGCAAGAGGCAAAATCTTGTACACACTTATCTTGACGATGTGGCTAATCTCTAGCGATAGCTGCCTATATGCTGATAGATATGTGTATAAATTTCTACCAATTTGATCATGGTAGTCAAGTCAAGCAAGTCTTGATCTTCCAGGGAAATAAACAAATTAATTCTAATGCATTTCTTACAATAATATACATATATATATACATTATAAAATGCATTTGCATATGTCTTACTCATGTAAAATCATCATATTACACAATATAACTTTACATTATTTACCCAACAAACACTGAAATCCATTTACAAACTAAACAACGTCATTCCACTACAATACATGTGCAAATTGAAGAGTTTCGTTATTTTTTTTACAAATTCTGTAATACCAGAATCATGAGCATACTGATATTAGTAATTCATTTTAGATACTAAGGGATCTAAAATGACTTACATTTAATGACTTAAATTTAATAAATGGTGAGTAAATAAAACAAATATTTTGCCGCTCGGTGTAAATAATTGGTATAAGAAAAACTTTCCTTTCCTTTTTCCAGAAGCATTATAAAGAGGAAAGATCTTTTTTCTTTGTTTGTATCGAATAGGCTCCTAAATTATTGTATCGATTTTAAATACCCTGTCACTGGTATAAAGCTACAGTATCCGGAAGTAATATAGTTTAGTTTCATACAATTTTTTGACGCCGAAGGAACTGGTCACTGGTCGAGTAAACTACTCGACCAGTGACTTAATACACATAGTAATACAGTACTTAGTACTATTCAAGTTATTTCAAGAAATTATTTGACGACTATGTTTCTTTTATATACCTACCCAAATTAAACAACAAGTAAAATTGTACATCGGTAAAGTAAAACATACTTAAGTAGAATTTAAGAGAAACTTATATGAATATAAAATTATTTGATAAGCATGTCAGACATCGTTCAGGCCCTATAAAGTAGGATAATATATTCAGCATTGAAAATTGATTATGTAAAAATAGTCGTAGGTTTAGCATGTTGTTACATATACAGACTTACTAATACCCAATGGAAGTAGAACAAGTGTGTGACAGATCAGAGTGGACAACCGATGCCTAAGTCAGCATCTTTGCTGGTAATCCGCAGCTCTACAGATTTGCTTATCACTAAGTCATGGTCGTAATGTCAAACATCTCTCTCTCTCTTGTCATCTGTACCTAACCATAAACATCATCTATGGTATTATTCAGTAATCAAAATATGACTAAACATAGACAACACACACTGAACACATGTAAAGTTGTACAAATAAACAAGTACAAAATAAAAAAATATAAAATTTAAAAGCAACTCATGAAAACATAAAAAATATTTAACAAGCATATCAGACATTGTTCAAGCTCTATAAAGTAGAATAACATTTTGAGCAAGCAAAACTGATTACGTAAGAATAGAGTGAGGTACTCGGCTCTCGGGGAGGCTGCGCGGCGCGGCCCGCTTCCGCTGTGATTGAATAAGTGGGCACCGTACTCCCTAATGAAACATATTGAGCATGTATCGAATCACTTAGGCGCAACAGCGCGTCTGCTCGCAAAATACCAACAAACGTACGCTAAACCGCATAACAGCATTACGGCAGAGTTTCGTTTTAAAAGAGACAATAAATTGAATTACTCAACCTTGATCGTCAAAGGAGCAAAAATTTCAACTTCATTTTTGAGACGCACGGGCCACAACCCTTTGTCGTTTCTAAATGTTTGCCGAAAACCAGCGCCCGACTAAGCGGAGGGAGGCCTTAATTAATTCATTAATGTCAAAGCGATTGTGACGTTTGCGCCTTGTACGTTATTTTAGTGGAGGTTTTTTGGGACCGGACTTGTTGCTTCATTTACCCTTTATGACGCATTAAATTTGGCCTTAATATTTTCGTAGGGCGACTTATTTTTAGGCTTTGTCAAGAGATTTTTTACTTATCTTAAAGAAAAATATTTCCAATGGTATATGAAGGATAGGCAGAAATAAGCCTGCGACTGATCTTTCAATTGTCATCGACAATTTTTGGACAATACCTTAAGTAGAAATCAAAAAGTTAATGTTAAAATCATCTATACAGGGAAATATAGAAAGAAGTAATTTCTACAGTCATTAGAGAGCAGAGGATGCCTGCGCGACATTCCCATTCATCAAATTCTATCAAACTTATGAAATAAATATTATAATGTCAAATAACAATTGATAGTTATTTTTTGTTAACAATACATTTCCATATTTCATTTCATTACCCTTTTTAATATTTTCATCTTTTTTACTTTTTCTCATCCGCAACTGAAGCTTTTCAAAATGAGATCACAACCTATTTTTATGAGCAGCAAACGCCTCATAATCATTGGGACAAAAATTGGCTTACGCTATACTTAGATATCTAAAATATAATACTTCTGGCTATGTACCTATAGTAGGAAAAAACCAGACAAGTGCGAGTCGGACTCGCACATAGGGGGTTCCGTATCAAAGAAAGGGTATCTGCGACATTTTTTAACAGAAAATAAAATAACATGGTTTTTCATAGCGTTTGTATGAACGATAAAGTTGTATTTGCGTTTTTTTTTAAATGTATTATTTCTCAAAAACTAATAATGATATCTCGTTCAAACCAATTTTCGTTGAAAGTTATTATTGAAATCTACAGCGTTTATATTTTTTAGATTTCTCACTAACTTATTTTAAAAGTTAGAGGGGGGGGACACTCATTTTTCCACTTTGGAAGCGTCGATCTTTGAAACAATTCATTTTGACAAAAAATTATTTTAGTATCCTTAATGTCATTTTTGAAGACCTATTCATAGACATCCCTCATATATGTTGGAGGAATGAAAATATTTTTTGATTTAGTTCTATATAATGGAATTCCCGCATTTATTTTTTAATTTTTTATTTTTATTCAAAATTCGAATAGCAGTAGGTTCACTGAATATATCAACCTACAAAGTTTCAACTACGAAGGCTCAATAGTTTCGAATAAAAATGGCTGTGACATAAGGACCGACAAACGGACGGAGCCTGACGAATCTGTAAGGGTTCCGTTTTTTGCCATATGGTTACGGAACCCTAAAAAAATGCCTATAGTAATTAAGCTTATGAGTTATAACTATCAAGTTAAAATTACCTGTATTTAGTAGCACAGATGTAGCACTGCAGCGCCCCGTTACAATTAGTGCTACGACGTAGCGTAGCTTCACTTTTCAGTGCTACGTAGCATATTGATGACGCGAACGCATAACATTTTTTCCTGTCCTAACGCTAAAGAAGTTTTCACATAAAAAAACATGTTTCACACTGACATGCAAAAGCGCTGCAGCGGACAGCAAAGCGCTTTGAGCGTGTCCACAACATGGCAGGCCCCGTGGCTTTGAAGGCTTCGATTTTACAGGGCGTCTGGGTTTTAACTCGTCAAACTATTTTAAATCAATCTTTTACGTTTTTTCAAGCCATTTTACTTTTCAATAGAAACCCTGCTACAAAGCTGAAAAGTTTTTTTTTTTGTTGCTTAGCGTTGAACTGCAGAAATATGCATGCAATGCGTGTGAATATAATATTATATGCCCCATTTTTAAAGAGGTGAAGGAAAGCTTCTGTATTTTTATTTACCGTGCTGATATTCATGGGCATGTAGTTTATGCTATAAAAATGTCCTGAATGATTAACCGTTAGACTGGCAGTTCGGTTAACTCACTGGTAACTAGATCGATGAAGTAACTACTTCTATGACATTAGGCATCCATTAAAATAATATTTTAAAGGTAGGAGAAATTGAAAAATAGTTACACTAAAAATTTCTTTACAGACTCATATGTATAATCTGGTATTTAACTTCACAACAATATTTCTACAATTCTTCGGAGTTTGGTCGTGATAGGTACTAGGAGCGCCCTTAACAACTATAAAATCATCTTTATATATAAAAATGAATGTTTGACTGTATGTTCTTCATAGAATCGTAAACTATACATTTGATCATGTGATGGTTTTTAGCAAAGTTGTTGTGCATGAACCCGGGAATGTTTCTAAGTTGGTACGTCCAATTTTCGAACAGCTAGTTACCTATAAAAGCTTTTAACCTACAATACGTCAATCCACAACAAAAATAAACAATCATTTAACAAAAATATACTTCAAACAACACAGTTCCATTGGTGATGTTTTAAGATTTCAGAGCGTGATGTGAGTTTAGAATCGTGCAAAATGAATTTATTTCTCAATTAGCGTCTGGTGCGCTGTTGTGGTCGTGCCGTCAAAAATCAGTGATATGCAGAGCAAGTAGGATGTCCGCGTAGACGGTGTCTGCTGCAACATACTTGTGGGCGATAAATGTGAGTATACAAGTGTCTAATAAAAAATATGAACAATATGTCTCAAATCGACTTTGTTATATATTTTATATGTACGAAGTTGCTATGATAAGCACTATTTTCTTAATTATATCTGTTAATAAAAGCGTTTGATATAGATTATACTGTAAAAATTCATGAACATAATATAACGTTTTAATGTTTTCTGTGTTGTTAAATCTTTACTTATAGATTGGAGATTTTCTAATCAACACTTTCAATATCTCTCTGTGGATTGGTGCTCATTTCGGAATTCAAATAAATATTATTCCAAATCCGTAATAACTTTAATTTCAAATACAGTTATTTCTGTTTAGATAGCATTTCGTTTGTGTTTCTATTTATTAAATAAAAAAAAATTACATGATTGTTTTTTTATATGGAAAGAATTTCAACATCATTAATGAATATTCAGGTTGAGACAGGTTGATGAGATATAATGGATCTGGGACAAATATACAAAAGTTTAAAATAAAACGAACTATATTTATAAGAACAGCTAAAGTTTCTACGACGCAGATAATTTCAAAATAAACCAAATGCGTTAATATAAAGCGACTCACCCTTTATATTAACGCAGCAATTCGGTTACTAATTTTGCCACACAATTTGGTTTCAATAATCCATTTAATGTATTCAGTATTTTTTCCGTTAAAGAAAAGTAAACATACATTTATAATATTAGTAGGTTAATCAAGATAAGTTGGCCTGCATATGCAGGCATATGTTTTAGTAAAACAATGAGTCAGCTTTGCTTCCGCAAAACCGATACAGAGAGATTTCAACAATTGTATCTGATAATGGATTGGTTGGGCTTTGTGTATAAACGGTTATTCTGATCTCTTTGCATAACGTAACTTGCAGAGATAAGCCCAGTAGCACACTTCAACATGAGATCCTTAAATGCATTTCATGTCTTAGGGTTGTCGACTCAGCAGATAAATGAATTATTCTATTTAGGGCCTAAATTATAATAGATAGATAGACTTTCGCCAATGTTTGGTTATGTGACATGTACTATCTAAAGGCACCACAGTCCTTAAGTCTGGAAGAACCTATTATGTGACCATGATTAATCAGGATATCATGGGGCAAACTGGCAACTCATTGTAGACCCGATATCAGTGATGATGATACGGCTATCATCATAATTCTCAGTTTCAGTTGGAGGACGTCCACTGCCAAACATCATCCATCACGCATCAAATTCCCAAAAAAGCGCCACAGTTCGCTAGACTTATACCCGTAGTGTGTATATTTTGTTATGGATTTATTTGTGGTTAAGCTATTACAAAATCACATCATACTTATAAAATATTAACAAGCGAGCGCGGGACTCAATAGGTACTAAAATGATATGATAAAATTAATATGACGCTAAAGTTTCAATGCAAATTTAATATCCGCGCTTTTATAAGCGTGCGCTCATAAACATTATATAAATAAAATTGAGGTGAGTCACTTCACTGCGGTTCTGATATGACAGGCTGCGGTTTATAGTAAAAGCTTTGCACCGGTTTCACTCGCGTTTTTAAAAAAATCACTGATACCATATGTAAACTCCCCTGTTTTACCCCTTTAGGAGCTCAATTTATAATCAGTGCTAACATCATAAAGGGAACCCATTTACCTGAATGATATTATCAAAGGCGCAAGATAATATGTATCAGCTATAAGCTTTCCCATGGTTGTGAACCGCGGTTTAAACTTTGTTGTGTTGATTGACCCTGGTTGGCCATGCCAGACGCTTTAGAGGACGATAGTTGGACCGCGAGGGCTACTCTTTCTCCTTTTAAAAGAAGAGAAGATTAAAACAATAATAGTGCCACTTATGCGGACGGGAAAAAGAGCCAGGATGAGAACCTCCACATTACAACCAACTTCGGGACAGTGCACTTCGGAAGTTGGTTAGTTGGTGGATGTGGCGTCAGTCCCTTTAAAAACCGCTAAAGATTTATTAAAAGGTACCGTCATGTCCCCCATCTCTCACACTTCAAAGTATCAGTTACGCTAGTTTTTCGAGCTGTCTGTGCATTCCCGGTACCTAATCCGAAACGGCTAGACCGATTTTGATGGAAACACAGTAACGAAATATATGTAGGTGAAACTGTAAACAAAAATATACGCGGCGCAACTAGTGCATACCAGAAACGTTACTTTACATTATTCACTAGTCTTTGATAATATTAAAATAGGATTATGCATGCAAATAACTAGTAAATAAATTGTACATCAGATAGTTGTTGTTGTGAGAGCATGTTTTATTTATTATCGATGTGTGACGTAAATTATTTTCGGTCACGGCACGAAGCGCTAATGCCTCAGTTGCGAACGTCGGACACTACCTCGTGCCATGATCGTGTCTAACCGGCCAAGTGCGTGTCGGTCTCTCACACCGAGGGTTCCATAAGAACCTTGTTTTTATAAAATTATTTCGATCACCCTTTTTCAATCGCTTGTCGTCCACTGTTAAATAGGTCTACAAGTGCACACGACATTTCGACGCATAATACCCAGGTCATTTTTACTTATAAAATCAGTTTGTTTGTCTATATGTCGCTCTGAAAGAGATAAGAGCAATGATGCCTATAGCTACTTTGCTCAGAATGCCCTGAAATGACTTAGGACTTAAATATTTAGCAATGCGCGACGGTATAGAGTTTTAAAAACTACTTCGATGGACAAAATCGTAGTTTCTTTATATTATATTAGCCATGGTGTTTCCGTAGATAATCTCACAACTTGAAGTAACCATGATATAAACAGTTAAACAAAAAAACTGATTTTATATAAATACAATACCTAATTTAAATGATTGTAATGTCGCGAAAGTAAATCTTTTGTGTAAACAAAAAAACCGCGATACATACAATTATGTTTTTGTAGTTTTATTGTAATGTTGTTACATAATACATAATTGAAATACGTTTTCTCTTTCTTTCTCTATGTCTATGATATTATAAAGGTGATGAGTTTGTTTGTTTAAACTCGCAATGTTAGGTACAGCTGATTTGATGTTACAGTTGATGATGATTCATCAATAACATTATACGAATAATAAATGTTATCTCCAAAAAGATAACAAACGGCGCAACTCGCAGACGACGGATGTGAGCGCAGCTAAGACGCTATGTCCGACTTATGCCGCCTTCCTCGCCAAGACAAGGGGTCAGCGTGAAACTGCGTCTATAGCATGTTCTCTTCGTCGGAGAGGGAGATCTAGGTTGTCGTTTCAGCCCCCTTTATTAAAGGAGACCTGTACCTTTTAAAGGACGGGCCATTCGCTGTCGCTGATATGTCCGGGGTACCTCGGAACAGACGGCAACTGGCACCCACGGGGTTTTAAATGGGTATTAGGTTCTTTCGCGAGTCTCATACACCTACATCAAGCCCCACACAAGTCCTGTGGCAGTTTATTAGTTTATTTACTCACGATACAAAAAAGTATTAAATATAAAAAGAAATGACTACTCTAGACTAATCAAGTCATTAAGTAATAATAGTGTTGTAAATACTATAAATATAATAGAATATTTTATCTCATTTTATTAGATTAAAAGAACTGATTATAATATGACAATGGCTTGTTTTCCGTCCGGTCGTTACGGGCATATAAGACTTTGGTAAGCCGAGTCGAGAAGCAAGATAGGCTTAAAACTTCAACAAATCGAGCGCCGAAACTTTTAAGACACCCAAAAAGCGGCGACTACCACAGTTAAAAGGGAACTAACAGACCTCACGTGGAAATTGAGATACTCGAATAGAAGCATCATTAAAAGCCACTCCATCCACATGCTCTTTCACCACATACTTTTTGACTTACTTGATGAGATAAGTGATTAGACAATATGCGCTGAGAGTAATTAATCATTCATTCAGTGAAAATTATCTTAATACTTAATAAATTATAAAATAAACGAGAACACCATTTTACGCCAGTACATATACGGGCTAAGCAGAGAGAATTGAGTAAACCGCCAACACATATACGGGCTAGGCAGAGAGAACCGAGTAAACCAATAATAATAATAATATGAGATAAAATATTCTATTGTATTTTGATGATGGTTACATTCGTGTCTGGCATTCTCCACATAACACATTCATTACTAATTACTTTTTTCATTCAAACACAACATTCGAACAGTATTCGATCAATCATATCACGGTCTTCTTCCACGGCATCTTTCAACATCCGCATTTAAAACGAAAAATTGTTAAAAAAATAAAACGTTTTTTATCCCCCAGATAAAATTTATAGAACTATCCCTAAATCAGAGGAGTGGTCAGATAAAAATCGCGCTTTACAATTCAAGTTGTTCGCTGCCGGCGCTTTACAAAAAAGGCACAGGATTGCGCATAAATAACAAAAACTTAAGCTGCGAGATTTTCCGCATTTGCAACTGGCATTGTATAATGTATATTTACTGCTTGGAAAAGAAACTCGACGTAATGATAATACGGCTTTACAAGATTCAATTAATTTATCATTCTATATCACTGTATCACCTAGTAACTATTAATTTATCTGTGGTTGGTTAGGTCGAAGACGATGACATACTTACATCACGATATCCACTCTCAACTTATCACACTCTTCAGAAGCAGAAGAATATATCCACTCTAAATCGTCGATTGGCTTTTAATAGTCCACAATCTATCACCACAAACATGTAACTAACTTAATGTACATTGTACATACAGACTAATCAACCCAACGGTTTCCAGGATCTAGATTTATCATGGTAATAGTGAGTCATAAACGAGTTATAATTAAATACAACATAAATAACTAGTACAGAACTTTTGTAAGACTACATATTATGGTGTTGACAACGAGGATTTGCAATGACAATATTTGCCCTTTTAACAGTGTATTCTCAATCAATCTACAGCGAACCAATAGGAAGAGTGTTATTGGTGTTAAAATAATCAGAAACGCCTATAATATAGAAACACATAGTGCAAATATATTCAAGTGTTTCCGTACGAAGACGCAGTTACCTTCGGTATTTGTTAGCGGCTTTTTGTTTGCGTAAATCAAAGCGAGTTTAGAGTGCAGCGACATCTCGGAGCACCAGGTGCTATACACTCACGCAAATATTTTATGAAAATACCGACGATGTTAGCGCTAGGGATGTGCCTCATATCGATAGAATACTCTTGCCTTAGACAATTAACGCAACGTTTGTACTAGTAACATTAATGAACAGTACATTGTTGGGATTTAACAATGACGTTGATTATTTTTAACAGTGTAATTTTAACGTTGTGAAATAATGAGTTTTTTTTTTGTAATATCGACAACAATGTATACATTACTAGAGGGGTGTCGCGACGCGGCCGCATCCTACAGCCAAACGGTAAACACTTTGCTGTAATCTCGAGATGAGAAAACTTTCAGTTCTCTTAATTCAGAAACTTATTCAACAACCTAACAACCTTAGAGCGGACCGCCCGGACACACGACAAACAAACTTACTCTTTAATCTTTGTCTTTATTAAAATAAACTTAAAATGACAAAAAAAATGTTATTTTAAATATTAAGTGACTGCTTTGTTTTAAATATATTGAAGTAATTGTTAGTCTCAAAACAAAGTGATATGTCTTCATTTTGAATATTTATATCCTTTCATTGAATATCTCTACTATATCTCGCTGCTTATTTGCGAAATAATATCGATATTAGAGATACATACTTCAATGCTATTATTATATTATTATATCACGCCCTATATTATGTGTCCCATTGTTGGGCAAAGGCCTCCCCTCATTTTTTTCATTTTTCTCTGTTCTGAGCTGCGTCACGCCATCATCCATGCTATGACGCACCCAAATTGGGCTTGGCACGAACAGAGAGGCACTTCTCGCTTCCATGATACCCCAAAGTGACAGCTAAACCGTTGCGCGGCTTAGGAGTTTCTTGTGATCAATTGTAGAGGGAATAAAAAAGTAAAGCAATACATCATAATGGACATAACACTTATGCTGATGTCTATCAGTGTGGGTAGTCACAAGTGTCGATGGCCTCTTTAATCTATGAAAGAAACATTTTGCCATTCATTGATATTTTCTCAAGGCTCTGCCAGATAGGGCTACCCATACCGGACAGGCTTGGGGTGAGAATCCAGACTAAGAGCAGCTCAGCTGGAGGGTCCTCCACCCGACCCTCTGAATCAGCAGATGATGGTGTGGAATGGGACAACTGGCAGGTCTAATTTCGGACACATGGTCTAAAATTTGACATGGTGTCGTGCTCCTTTAGAGTACTGGGGCCAGAGGTCATGGGGTGGGACCCAAACCCCTTTACACGGTTGCGACGTGGTAGTAGATAGTCCCCAAGCAGGAGAAATCTGGCCTTTCCACCGATGTCGGCATGCCACTGCAGGGGTCCTGTTGCTTGTAGATTCGGGACCCTCCAACTATAGCGGCTAAAGGCACCCGCAGGGGATTAGTCAGTAGGGGCAACCTAGTTGCCGAGCCCGACACTATACCCGGTTGAGCCACCCTGGCTCCTGGTTAGCGTGCGTGAAGGCATTCCCCTGCGTTACCAAAAAAAAAGGCGACCCGGGGTTGCTTCATTGAAACTAAAAGACATGTCCATTTATAATTTATGGTCGCTAGGGGACAGAGCCCCCTCTTTTCCGTTGATGGTAGAGATGCTATCCGATAATGGATTAAAAATAGCTACTTGTTTTATCATTATCATGGCTTCATTGATCTTATATCTCATGTACGTATAATCGGTCATCAAGTTTATCACTTATCAGCCGACATATACAAAATCCCAGGCGGGAGTGGCTGATATTAGAATACGGCCGGTCAAAACATAGTGACGTCACCGATAACAATTCTACGTCCTTACTGGTAATACATTTATTTAGTAGTAGTAGTTTAGAGGTTGCATGTTGTCGTTTTGCACGCACGACCGGGTTGGTACCTCTCGCTTACACTATACCGGCGTAAAGTGACAGATCTGCTGTCACGTTTCGTTCGGTGTGAGTAGCTGGTGGCCCATAGTGGTGGGAGGAGGAAGAAGGGTAATGCATGAGTATAACCGATATGCGGATGTCTAAGGGAGTGGATGGTCATGAAATTTCTCCGACTGCTCTTTACCCCCAGATGCTATAAAAAAAGAAACACTATGATCAACGTTACACGGCACAAAAAATTTGTAAAGGCAAATTCATAGATGTCATTACAAAAGTTTTAAAGGAGGCAAACGTTTAGAGCTTATTGATGACTGCCTACGTAGCTACCGGTACAAAGCATGTTTACATTTTTATGCTATTTCTTTTTTGAAAAAAGTATTTTCGTATACTTGTCGTAAACTTTTTTTAATGGCTTCAGATTAGTATATGTGGTTTAATTTAAGGCCTCTCGAATTTATTAACCTTGTATATAAATGATAGAACAATACAAAATTAATAATTAACATAAAATTGTTATATCTTTTCTACATGCAATTAAAATTGATCATTCAGTGTGTTCAATATGAATCAAATGCATATGGAAATTAAGCACTAAGCGCAATGTTACTAAAACAACTGCCACAAAACCAAGTCCCTACCATATAGTTGAAATGTATTGTCACTTCTTGATGGAAATTAATATTACACTTGTATTAAATAATATACTTTTTATACTATTGACTTACTTTTTATTAATTTAAATTACATTAAATACTACTTACTCAAAGTTAAGAAGAGTTATCGAAACACGTATAATGTAATTTAAATTAATAAAAAGTGGAAATAGTATAAAAAGGTATATTCTTCATTACAAGTACATTATTTCAGATAAAGAGGCTCATTAATAAAATATATACACTAAAACATTCCACTTCACGTATCTTATCCTAACGACTTACGACACTCGTAAGTGTAGCATTAACATCTCAATATAGGTTATAGGATTACTATTATCTAGATCCAAGGCTGACGTCAGATAGAAGCGTTCTGCCCAGCCAGTATTACGTATAAAAAATGCAAAAGTAAAATTGCTTCCAGCAATTTGGATGTGCCGTGTCAATTCAATTACGGACGCTGAGCGCTCCAATATCTCGGTGAAGATTAGGGCAATGAAAAAATATTGCAGGGAAAAATCTAGAAAACATTTAATAGACAGGTACGTTATTACGGGGAAATAAGCGTCCAGATTCATATTGCGATGTTTTAGTTATACATTTTGAGATACGATTTAAATGTGTTTAATATTGAAACTCCTGAACAATGGTAATATTTCTTTTGATTGGTGATGTGTAATGCTTTTTGTATGCCACAAAATAATACCTCGTTGGTGATCGCTTTACATCGGGTGACCCATCGGTTTACTCTTATGCTATAAAAAAAAAGTACTTGATAAAATTTTATTTTTAGCAACTGTATGTACCGCAATTTTAAAAACAAATCATTTGGGTTTGAAAGTGTAGTTATTTATATAAGTAGTATTTATAGTATTTATATAATATATAAGTATAGTTTGTGTTATTTAAAATGAAACAATTTAAACATTATATTGCAGTTTATTTAAGTATTTTACATTCTCCAATCTTTTATCCTCTGGTTTTCGCATGAAGATGATTAGGTTCTATAAATAGCCGAAACATCTTGCTATAAATATCTAAATAATCCTCAATATAATTCGTTAAATTTATAATACTTATCGTACCTATACCTATATTATAAATATATACCTATATATATTTATAATATACATAATTTATAATATTTTATCGTAATTAGCATGCGCGTAAACTTAAGAATTAAATAAATGTGTAAAGCATTGTGATAATAATAAATATAGTAATAAATGTTAAACTGAGTTCTATACATATTAACATTATTATGTGATAAAGGTTTTATCAAATGTAAACTCTTTACGGATAAAGAATTTTAGTTAATCTTTAATTTAAACATCAAATGACCGCTACACGTAAATTGAATGAAAATACTTGAAATTACCATTATTAAAACAAGTCCAAAACAGAATCCAAAACAGAAATAATTATTCTTCTGATGTATATAAAACATGTCTTGTGTTATGCACAAAAAACAAAACTCACAACGGACTATTTTCTTATACGGAGTACTAGAAACATACTGCCTCGTGGTCTAGTGCCAAAGCCCGGGTTCGAATCCCGGATTGGACCAAAAAGTGTTAATGGAATTTTTCAATTTCTAATTATTAACAGTCCGGAGTCATGAAGTTGGCGGTGTTATACCCCAGTGCCTCGGAGAGCACGTTAAGCCTTCGGTCCTGCGTCTAACTTTTCACCGATCGTGTCTCTCCAAACGTCCTGAGTTTGATTAGAGTAGCAGAGGATCCCTTGTTTCAACTTTGGAATAGGTCTAAATACCTACACGAGTGGACATATAATGTTAATGATGATGATACCACAAATTTAATTGTTCAACCTAATGTGTAAATTATTCTTCAAAGAATTAAAAACACACATCTATTTATGAAAATGTAAATCTCTAAACGAGACCGCTCTAGCTTTATGTTGTCACTTTATAGATGAGTCCGGGCAAACGGAGTACGTTGTGCGAAGCGAGCGACGCGCGTCCGGGCGTCACAGTTACCGACATGGATACGGTACAGGAAGAAAATGACAACGACAGGTAAACACAACACTATTGTATTTGAATATAGAACTTCCATTTTTCATTAACGTGTATTTCAAATATGGAACTTTTTTATTTTCTTTATGTTGGTGCAATGTGTTCTATTTATTTATGTTTTTAAATTTATTAAAAGTCATTAAGTGGTACAATCCATAATAGTTTGAAATATTAGTTATTTATTCTACGATTTTAATAATAATTATTCAAATATGGAATCTTATTATTTCTTTTTTATACTTAATAATAATTATGCCTATTTTTAAAGACATTATTAATATTGTTTATTAATGTTGTACTATTAATCAATTCTTACTATGTAAACCCCATGGCTTCTTACCATGGTGATAATAAGAGTGTTTGTTTGTGGTTCAATTACTTTGATGCTAATTTTATCTATGCTAAACAACCAGTTTATTATTTTTACATTCTTCCTACATTGTTCTTAAAAACCTAATTTTATACAGCAATACACATACGCCTATTACAATAGACGACATCAAAGATGAATTGCCTGCATTCCATAAATAAAGCACATATAATTTAATTATTATAGAAAAATATAACGGATTTAAACGTCATTTCACTTCTGGTTGTGTAGATTAGATTATGGACGTCGGAAGCCGCCAATAGACTGCTGTTTTTACGCTATAAATAATTCAATATCCATAGTACAACATTTTTAGTACCTTATCTTAGTTTATGGCCCAATATCATAATCCGCATATAATGCCAGCAGCCTGTAACAAGGTTACATACATTTTCTTTAATTCGCTCTACTCTGTTGAACCCGCTATAAAAAGTTCTTAAGCGACAATAAAACTTTTATTACAAAACGCTCCGCTATTCAAACTAATAGACAAGTTTAATTAAAGTTTGTTTTAAATATGATTTTTGTTTAGACTCGATCTTTGTTTTTGTGTACGCGACCGCCATCTCATTATATGGAATTTTTCAAACCGTTTATTCTTAATGTTTTAACTATGGATTCTCTTTTTAAAATAAAACCATAGACAAGTACGAGCGTTTTTAAAATATGTATCATCCTTAAACACAAAATTGGATGATCTCTGAATATTTTTTTTAATATTATCATAAGCAAGGCAGACATATATAGTCGTCTTGATTTGGAGATGTAAATGTTTACGAAAATAAAAAAAACGAGTAGTGTTATCGATATCAAACGAATGTCACTTGAAATTTTTGTTTTTACATTAAAATCTTATTTTAACATTAAAAAGGTTTCGTAGGTTTCGAAATGTAAAGTTTCGCTGGAGATACACTAGTTTCTATTCCACCATCGCTTAATGTCACTTGAAACATATACAAGTAAAATAGAACAGTAAAGTAAATAAAATGATACATTTTTGAAATGTCGTGGACGTCGAGCGAGCACAAAAGCTTAAAGAGATATTTCCGCTTATACCTTCGGGGAGAAATAAACATTTTGGAGATTTTGCGCTCAGTTCTCTAGTCCAAATAGTTCGATAGCTTTCATAGAGATTCAACATATACAGGGCAAAATATTACACTTAAATTTGACACTGGAAGTGATAATTAAAAATATGTCAATTGAATTCCTCTAGAATATTTAGAAATGGTAAAATTATAAATCGACAGATTAATTGCAATTCTATGACTTGGACATATACGAATCTTACTATCTTCTCTGCTTAAATTATTAACAATAAGTAATCTCAATTTAATCTTAACTAAAAAATCTAAACAAATATTGTAATTCTTACTTACTTACTTACTTACTTACTTCGCCGGCTCAGTGGCCCGAAGTGAGTTGGCCTCCGACAAGAGAGTAATTATTAATGCCGCAAATATTATAATGATGTAGGTTAAAAGTTAAAAACCTAAAGTTTCTTCCCGTGTTTGTTTGTGTGGAGTAATCCTCGGAAATACTGATCCGATGATGAAAGTTCTTTCACTAATAGAAAACAGTCATATACAGGGCTTTATCTTATAAGAAGCTTTTCCCTGCGGTTTCACCATCTTAAAATGTATCCTAAAGGATTTAACGTGATAACACCCAACAATGTCTACTAATTTTCAAGATACCAATTATAATTTTTCCAATGAATAAATGTCTAAAATGTAATAATGTTTCGCCAAAAATCGTTTAATATCTGCTATCACTCTGTATACGGGTGTGAAGTATGAATCGCATATATAAAAGGGATTTTGACGCTGAAACGGTACAGAAGCTGCGAAAATATTTACGTCGTTTGATATAACGCTTTGTGTCCGTGATACGTCTCGGTGCTGTCTGCGTACACGGATCTCATTGAAAATATTCAAATCTATATTCTTTTTAAACAGTTAATAGCAAGAGAGTTTGTGGATAGGTTATATGTCTTTTCTTCAAAAATAGGTTCTCAAATTCTGTTTTGATTTGACTAGGGTCGTGTCCATATCGTTGGGCGTCAAAAGCAAAAATTCAGTCGTGATAAAATATAACCTATGTTACTTTTTGATAATGTAACTATCTATTAGCGAAATAATGATTAAAATCGGCCCAGCACTTTTGGAGCCTATTCGAAAAAAGTAAACAAAACATCTTTCCACTTTATATTTTATTAGTGTAGATGATGATAAAAATACTTGTTTTGTCTCCCCGGGAAGAGAATCTAGAACTTAAACTGTCAGTTTCACACAGAGCCTTTTTAATTGAATAAAGTCGTATCTGCAAATGAAATGATGTACATTGTACATCACTAGATATAAATTACAGCCAAAATTAGTTTTAAGAAGTAAAAATTAAGCTTTTAAGCCGGACCATGCCAATATAAAAGTGTAATATATTTTTTGCAGCATCGAGTCTTCCTACTCAGACTTAGGACACCTAAGAGAGCGGACTAGAGCTATGTTGGGCCCCGCAGTTGAGCCCCTAATACAAAGTTCCCACTCGCAGCCGAATAGCCGCCGTGTGTCCAGCGACATAGAGGCGAAACTCGCAGCGAACCTCAACACAAGGTAAACTTATCTACGTCAGATCCTTTAATAGAGAAATGTATGAAGATTTATTAGTTGAGATTTATTTGAAAAATATGCTGTTTCATAAAATAAAGTTAATAACAGGCCGCCATTACACAGTTCTTTTAGTTTACGACCAATTTGGAAAGTAAATATTCACTTGCTGTGAGCAATATAATAATTGCTCTCATAGGTAATAACAGGTCAATAAGACCACAAGAGACATTGTTTTTAGCTTAAGAACTTGTTTCGTAAATCATGACAAAACAATCTTGATAAAAAAACAATACACATTTTAAACAAGCGTTGTAAGACAATTAAAAGAATTTGTTAATTATGTTAATTTTATTGGAGCATATTCTTTAAGAAACGATTAAGAAAAATACGATAAATCATGTGAAATCGACTAGTCAAGCGCCACTTCCACATCTGCTTGTCCCTTTACCTCATTTACAGGTCATAGTCACCTTTTATTCCATTATCAATTTCGAGTAGACTACAATCACGTGATGAAACCGTACACAGTTTTGTGAATAATCATAAGTCAATTCTTCTTCCAGACGGCCCTCAGCCATCATCGCAGCCTTCCGTCGGCCCTCGCAGGCCCTGGCGCTGTGTGCTGCCACCCAGAGGAAGTTCCTGTCGGAGCTGTCGCCGCACTCCAGAGCTTCGGTCGCCTCCACCACGCACGAGGCTCTGCCATCTACCGCCGAGATACTAGGACAGTGAGTATTGACGTTTGAAAAGTGGAGGTTTTTTTTATAGTATAAAGGGTCACACAAGCAGTCATAACCATATCTATTACTGCCGACACCTAGGTACACACATCCGCATAGAGGTATATCCGCATAGAGAGGTAGATGCGTTGTCCCGCTTCCTCCTCCCTCCGTAGGCCACCTGCTACATACACACCGCACGAAACGCGACACACCTGTCACTTATGGTAACGTATAAGTGAGAGGTACCGTCCTGCTCGTGCCGGTCCAATTCGCTTACATGCAGCGTGGCACTACCTCTGACTAAATTGTAAGTCTCAGTATTCGAACAACAAAATACAAGGATATTTAAAAATCCATATGTCACGGTGAGTAGAGGGACAGTGAGGCGTCCGTTTGCGGGGAGCACAAATGTAGGCGACACCTCACGACTGAAATAAATGACGTGCACGAAACCGCTGGCTAAAGGACAAGTTTCACCAAAATATGTCATCATCATTAGCTTTTACCCGTGTCTTGCTAGAAAATTATGTCAATGACCTCCAAGACATCCACAATTCGTATCAATTAGTCAACAACACCTTTATTCTAGAATGTTATTGGCGTGTCCATCAAGATCAGCTTTTTCTTGGTACGCCATCTGCCCACTATCACTTCCACGTGTTTGTATACTCACACTTAAGGCTGGTTTACTGCAGCTAGGATTGTCAGATGAGCGGGGTTCCCCGGAATTGCCCCGACATTTTAAGTGATGTCCCGATTCCCGAAAAAAGATAAAAAAAGACAAAAGAGATATTAACTTAGTACACCTTTAATAGTAGATTATATCACAAGGGAGTAAAACAGTATTTTTAAGAGCAGAACGAAGGATTCTAAAGTAGAATCCTGAGTGTAGCGAGGGATTCAACGTACGCCGCCCGAGGGTAAAAATATTTTGCGATCGCGGGATATACTCTACTTTTCATCCCTATCTATGAGAAAAATAAATAAGTAAATCGTGTTTATTATTACAATACATTTTACTTTTAGTAGATATAATAAAATTATGTACTTAGATATTTAACAAATTTAACAATTAAAATTTTATATTTACATTTGTGCAAATATTGAAAGTTAAATTTATTGTTTTGTTGTTTAATTTGTCCCAAAAGGCAAAGGAGTTATCCATACAGCCGAGTATGCACCGCGCTGTGCGTACTGCACTCTACCGGCCTCTTTGGTCTGTGGTTCATCTTTTCGGTTGTAATTTTTAAACATTACAACATTAGCGTTCCAAATTTAAATCTCATTATTACCCTACGAAACCTTTCTAACAATAACACTTATTTTAGGCGCACTTTTTGGCGAACCAATGAGCGTTTTTCTAATTGATGGGATGAAAAATTAATTATTAAATTCAACACCGCTATCAGATAGAATCTGAATAGAATGTCACTAACAATCAAATATTTTTTTGTCCCCACTTTTTATTTTCGTCTAGATATTTTAGGTATGCCAAATAGATACCAAGCCGACTTATTGAACAAAGTCAATCTCATTTCGCCAACTCTCATATCATTTTAAATTTTTCGTTCATTCCATGTTCATTCGATGACGTGTGTTACGTCATTGAATGAACAGACGTTATTTACACGCAACAGCACGTGCACACAAAATGTCGAACGGTCAGAAACACTTGCCGGACTGACAGCACAACCCCGCGAGCATATCGTTATCAATACGAATTTACTCAAACTTGATATACACGGTAGAGCAAAATGCTCATTAATTTCTGTTACTTTTTACATTGCAATATTTTTGATGTTGAAATATTGACGTAGAATAAAGTTGATTCAAAAGTCGGACCAAGTGAAAGGAATGGAACAAAGGAAACTTTTTTTTTAATGTTTATTTATTAATCAAAAATATAAAACTTATCCTTGAACATTTCCCTGCAAAACTGTCTGCAGGTAATAAAGTAAAGATGTGCCGGCCCAATACATGCAGTCGAACTGCATGTAGCCGTGGAAAAATCGAGATGAAAAATAGATGATGACAGATTCTCAGACCTACCCGACTTGCACATAAAATTTTTTGAGAATCGTTCTAGCCTTTCCGGAGGAGTATGATAACTAACTTTGTGACACGAAAATTTTGTATATATATATATATATATAGAGATAATACTTAACAACCTACTATCACATCTACCGAATACATTCTGTTTATGAAGAAGAGATTTTCATACATGACACTAACTGCGCTCCGCGGCATCCCCTGCGTCTATGATTAATTAACTAAACCCTAGGAGGGTTTAGTAGTAGTTTTCAGGAGGGTTTCATCCCCTTAAGGCTATAAATCAAAAAAAAATATTTCTTACTGCTCCTTTACAACATGAAAGGAAAACCTGTAGTAGTTATGGCTGTGCGTTGATATCTAAGTCAATCAGTTTTGCCTTTTTATATACCAGCAGTATAATAAAGATATAATCCGGATTATTTACTTAACTAAGGCGGAATGGATGGAGCTATATTACATTTTCTTTTCAGCGAAGCCCTAAGTAAGGCGCTCTCCGCGCTCTACGCGAAACTACTGGTGGTGCTGGGTCTTGCTTTTCCCGTCACCGAAGTGATTGCCAATGGGGTACCTGACGCGTATTACCAGGTAAGGTAATATTAATAGAATTTTAGCATTTTAAAGTATATAAGACTCTAGATAGATTAATGGAACTAAATTGATCCAAATACATTTTTTATTAAGAATAACTTTTGTTTGTAAGCTATTGAGATTGACTTCCGTTTCAGATGTCCTTACTGTGAGTACTGTGTGTGTATAGTAAACGAGCAGTCAGAGCCATTTTCATGACTACCGACGTTCATAGACATCCCCATGGAGGTTATGATGGGTTGCCTTCCTCCTCGGTCCTCCCCTCTCCATGGTTATAAAACGCACGAAACGAGAAAGTTCAGCTACGCTTTACTCCGGTATTGCAGCACTGCCTCTACTTATACATAAATACAAGCTTGATAAAAGCGAGAGGCATTAAATTAAACCACATATACTATAAGTGCCTACAGTTAATCCGATACCATTAAAAAAAAGTTTATAACAAGTATACGAAAATACTTTTTTCAAACAAGTTAAATAGCGAAAAATGTAATCATCAATCAGCACGGGGTGAATGACCTCGGTCGGCCATAGTCGACGATCAGCTGCGGTACAGCGTGTATGTAGTAAGAAAAATCTTTAAAAAATTCCTGTGGCGTAACTAATGCTCCGTTTGATCTGATTTTTGTTGTGTCGCTTGGTAATGATACAATAAATATGTGGTTTCATTTAATGCCTCTCGCTTTTATTAACCTTGTATAATAAGTGCACTCAAGTAAAATAATGTATTTATTATTTTCAGGGCTTCTATCTATATTTATATTTAGTATCGCTACTGTTCGTAATATTCCAATACGCGAATCTGATGCGAGAGAAGGCATTCAAGCTAATTGTTAACAATCAAGGTATGAGTCACTTATTTATTACATATTTTAGCTATATTATACATATATGCGAATATGTAACTATTAGGGATCTTTTTTTTTATGATATAGGAGGGCAAACGAGCAGCCGGAGACATTTTCATGACTACCGACGCCCACAAACATCCGCATAGAGGCTATGCAGATGCGCTGCCCTCCTTTCTCCTCCCACTTCCATGGGCCACCGGCTACTTACACACCGCACGAAACGCGACAGGACAGCTGTCACTTCACGCCAGTCTCGTGTAAGCGAGAGGTACCTCCCCGGTCGTGCCGGCCCAATTCGATTGCATGCAAGCATGCAGTGTGGCACTACCTCTTACAAATCTGGCGTGAAGATGTGTGCCTCTGTGTATATAATACCGCGTAATCATAATAATACTTACTAATACTTACTTATTTATTTTATCTATTTAATATTAAACACACCCATTCAAAATACTTAAAAACATTACACTTATAATCCCTAATAAGATTACTTTATAAATTTGAATGTAAGTTGTTTGCGCTTACACTCCAAAATTATTCAACCGATCACTATGAAACTTTGTACACATATTCTTAAAGGCATTAGAAAAGACATACGATATAATATAGGACTTTTTAAGGTTCCGTATCTCAAAGAGAAAAAACGCTTTGTTGTCCGTCTGTCAATACCTTTTTCTCTAAAACACGTGAAGGGATTAAGCTGAAATTTGTCAAATACGGAGGTCAGTTACCTCTTGATGCCTTGAAAAAATCACACTGCTAAGTTAACGCAATAAAAAGTTATAGCCAATTATGCACAAATTTTGTATGAAAACGTACTTTGTCGAAAACCAAAAAATTTACGGATACTTCCCTTTGACCTGGAGTTGTGAAATTTGGCAAGAAGTAAGAACTTTTAGCACATATATAAGAATAAATCTGAAAACTAGTAACTTATATGTAGATCATTGGAAAAATCATTATCAACTTATAACTGTAATTCGTTGCCTACTAAATGTGTGTGAGCAACCGCTTATATACGTTTGTCAACGTAAACGGCGGGCGTAAAGTTACAATAATTGAAAACTACGTTTGAATTACGGAACCCTCGGTGTGCGAGTCGGACTCGCACTTGGCCGGTTTTTTTTATTAAATAAAATGGCGATAAAAACTGGTAATGTATTCGGCGACACTATCGCTTTAAATCGATATCTTCCGAAAACCATCATATTAGAATAGAATAAAATAGAATGGAATAGAATAGAAATATTTTTATTCAATGCTCCACAAAAATATATAGCAGAATACATGAAACACATCAAAAGAAAAGATTAAGAGATGTTGTATTGCTTGGAGGTGAGAGGACTTGTGTATATATAAATACGTACACACGTCAGCAAATCTTAACTGAAATTCGTCTATATGTCCGTACTAATGCGG
>LUGF01041162.1:139054-152557 GCA_001625245.1 Calycopis cecrops | reverse complement strand
AAATAAACCGCGATAAAATCCGTGAGACACGTTTTCATTTTCTATCACTGTTATTTTGTTATATTTGTAACACATTTATAAAGCTTATGTGACAGTGGCTTTTATAATTATTAATTTCAGAGAACGCGGATAAAGAGGATAAAAACGGCACAGGCAAAGCAACGCCCAGCGAGAAAACAAAGCAAAAAGAGACGATTTCCCGTTACGGCAGCTTTTATTTGAGGCTCGGCGCCATAGGTAGAGTTATCAATATTGCCTTACACGTCCGATGAATGGAAATTTTAATTCAATTATTTTCCCAGCGTTCGGCATTGGATCGATGGTGTACAGCGGCCTGGTGTTTGAGGAGTATTTTGTAAAAAACTACCGACGTCCATAGACATCCGTTATACAGATGCGCTGTCATCCTACCTCCTACCCCATCCATAGGCCACCGGCTACTTCCACGCGAAATGCTAAGGCACAGTTGTCAGTTGACGCCGGAAAAGTATACCTCCCCGGTCGTGCCGGCAGAATTCATAAATATATATACACGTTCGATGAATGAAAATTTTAATTCAATTATTTCCCCAGCGTTCGGCATCGGATCGATGGTGTACAGCGGCCTGGTGTTTGGGGAGTATTTCGAAAAGAAAGACCGATGTCGCTCCGTCCTCTCCGCCCTGACTCCAGCTCTCCGCATGGCTCTAACCCTGGCACAAATGCAGTTCATATTCCTCACCAACAAGGACATAGAAGTGGGGAGCTATAAACTGATACAGAGGTTTGGTTTCATGCACATGATAGCGACAAACCTGTGCGAGTGGCTGTATGTTCTAGTACAGGAGACGAAACACGAGATACACCATCTGGAACATTCGATGTTAGTGGAAGGGGGGGTCCACAACGCCACAGAAGAGCTGGGGCCGTGTAGACGCTCCAACATAATGGGGGCGCTGGTACAGAACGCCTCGCCGTTCCTCTTCCCTTGTACAATTGAGTACTCGCTTATTTGTGCTGTGATTTTGTACGAAATGTGGAAAGAGGTAATAAAAACCTTATTTAGTATCAATAGATCCTTAATAGAAATTTTAATAAGACTTAGGTTACAGTGTCTTAAACTTTTTTCGTATGCCTTAATTATCTTGATCGTATGTTGGTTATTAGGGTTATTGTCATAGCATGGTGGAATACACATCCTTTTGTAGTATAATATGGCAAACGAGCTTTCCTTCGAAAACTCGTTTGCCATATTACACTTTTAGTGACTACGGACCCCATTTACTCCTCAAAATCATCTTTTCAATGGGATTCTAAAAACTCACAAACGCACCTATTGAAGATGATGATGATGATTACGTGAGCGAGGGTTACCAGCTTGACCGCGCCGGCTCGATTCAGTTCCAATGCAGCTACGACATACAAAGACAGATATACTTTTTCTCCACAATGACAATGCTGGAATTATTTTCTAATGTATTGACAAATGTGCTACAATCATGATCATCATCACCAGGCTTCAGTACAATGTCGGACATGGGCAGTTTTCAGCCAGCCTTTTATTAGGTTCGTTGAGAACTGCTCATGTCCGACATGATGAATGTTTCGAGCTCAATAGTGAAGATCTGATATTATATTAATCACTAGTGGCTCTCTCTGGCTTCGCAAGGGTATTTAATAAAAAAAACAATAAATATAAAATTTAATAACTTATTAGTCATACATCGTCACTATCCAAAAAAATATCCCGTATATAAAAAAATCCTCATATACCGATACGGATTATTTTTTAGGAATTTATTGTCACTCTTTATTTTATATTGGTTTTGAGGTTTTCACTCAAACTCCAGCATTTTTTTAAATATGCAATTGTCTAGTAAAAGAATTATTGAAGTATAGTAGTAATTATTAGTACAGATGTGTATAATATAAGTAAACTTATAGTACCTTAGATAAGTAAACTTATTTTATTCAGGTTAAATGTACGCCAGAGGATTTTGAAAAAAAAATCAACTTCGCCACGGACAAAATGAAATCACGAAATAATTCGGTGACACCTGAGAAGATATTACAACAATTTGGTAAATATTTTTTACCTAATACATTTGTTTATTAACTAAGAAATTATTAAATACTAGGCATACTTTCATTCATTCATTTCATTCACTTAAACACTAGTTGACCATACCACTACCTTTGGGATTTAGCGGATTTAGCCGGGATTCTCCTACATTTTATCTGATGTCCTGAGTATCGAAAAAAAGATAAAGCGTAAGACAAAACAGATATTTAATATTTATATATATAATTGAAAAAGAACAGTACAATTAGTCCGCCATTAGAAGAAATTTGGAAATTCCACATCAGAATGAAATAGTAATACCATAATCAAACAACCCGTTGTTCTCCTTCCACCTCCCCGCCCTTGGCCGCTGGATGA
This sequence comes from Calycopis cecrops, assembly GCA_001625245.1. Lineage (NCBI taxonomy): Eukaryota > Metazoa > Arthropoda > Insecta > Lepidoptera > Lycaenidae > Calycopis > Calycopis cecrops. The sequence goes on along the minus strand of LUGF01041162.1, from coordinate 150,138 downwards.
AAACAGCTTGTGACGGGGACCTGTAGCGCTCTCTACAGAGAGCTCCTACAGGAGCGGACGTCTTTTGGCTGCTAATGATGTTAATAATGATAGTCCAAAAATCCCATTTTTTTAATTTGTCCAGATACTTTAATAATGTTGTCTGGCAACCATAAATACATTGCATGTTTGAGTAACAAACATCCAAACACATTCGACTGTTGCAGCCGGCATGCTCGGCGTCAACTCTCCGATGGGCAGCCGCAACGCGCTGCACCACTTCTCGGTGGACTGCTCGCACGCGCACCGCGGCCTCATCGCCGGCATCCTCCTCATCGTGCTCACCATCATCTCGCTCATCATGTTCTTCGTGCTGGCGAACAACAAGGACACCATCAACGTAAATATGAATCACAATCATAATCATGATCACAATCATAATCATGATCATAATCACAATCATAATCTTAATCATAATCACAATCATAATCATAATCGTAATCATAATCACTATCCTAAGCATAATCGTAAACATAATCATAATAATTATTTGCCTAACGCATTATATAGGGTTTTTTTAAACCCCCACAAGCTCTCAGCATTCTAGCAGCTAGCATTTATTTCAACATCATTTGTTCTACAACTTTTGACATGACTCAATAAATTAATTTTAAATCTTTTTGTAAGTTTTTAATATACCGAGATGGCGTTCGTAAGTCCCGCGCGGATCGCGAATGTTCACTCGTAGACCCACCACAATCCCCGGCCGCAGGCGTCACAGATTTGTGAACACTTATAACGCTCGGTCGAAAAATTTAATTCATATTTATTTTTTTAATGAAAAAAATAACGAATTAAAAAAGTTTGCTAGTGTTTGAAAAATCATAGTTGTATAATAAAAAATATAGTAGTAAAAAGAACGCTATTAATATAAATATCTGTATAGCGTTCTTGTTAATCATAATATGTATTAATAGCGTATGATTTTGTACCAGCGATTATGGACATATTTTCTCTGATTTTGAAAAGCTCTAGCCATAGGTGTGCATCGTTAAAAGCTTTTTCTTTTGGTTTAATCTTCATTACGTGTGAATGAACTTACGTGTGTCGATTTAACAGTGAATTTTCATCAAGCGCGTTCAACATTTTTCCATAGTATCATAGTATAGCTATGGTTTTATACTGTTACTTAATGTTTGTAGAATACAGAGTATCTTAGGTAAAATGCCCAGTACTGTTTGTAACTGTGACATGAAGATTGAGGACCGTAAATTATACCTACTAACGATTGTCTATCTAGCATGGGCAACGGTAATAAAAAATAATACCGTGATTTTTCAGGATGCCATATTTGAAGTCAATATATGCGAGTTGATTTTATACTCCTTAGCCGTCATTGCCGCCGTGGCAGCCTTTAAGCAAATGAGGATCTTACCGTATAAAAGAAAAACTCAAGGTAATATTCAAACATACCTACTTAAGTTAAATAATGTATATTTTATTATATTTATATATGATACACTTTTTTGTATAGGAAGGCAAAGGCGCAGTTACGGCTATTTTCCTGACTACCGACACTCATAGACATCCGCATAGAGTTTGATACGCTCAGCCCCCAAATACTTACACACCGCACAAAAAGCGACAGCACAGCTGCCGCTTTACCCAGGTCCCTTTGTAAGCGAGAGCTCATGTCGGCTCAATTCGGCTGCAATGCACCATTTACAAAACTACTATTTATTGATATGCCAATTACTATCAAAATTCAAAGCTACTTCTGATCTTCACATAGAGAACTAATGTATATAATTTCCCTTATAGCATTAGAATTACTAACATAATGCGAGATGCATAGAGACAATAGCTACATTGATTGCTGAATTCCTAGATGTGAATTAATTAATTCGAGGAATACTCGTTTACACCAGTACATTACAGTACATTTACAGTGGGATTACAATCGGTAGTGATGCACATACAGCCTGGCATACATTAGTGGCCATTATTGGTCTTATATCGTGACTTATCTCATAGCTTTTAAGACTACTACTTCATCATCAACTGGAGTAAGTCCACTCCTGGGCAGGCCTCCCCCATAGCGTCACTTATTATGTCCTTTTTTATAGGGGCAAATAGTCGTTCCCTTTTGACTACCAACGATCATGGTCATCTGCATGATTGTTATGTAGCATTGTCTTCCTTTTCACCTCCCATCCAACCACCGGCTACCGTACGAAATACAACAGCACAGCTGTCGCTTTACATCAGTATCCGGTGAAGAGATGCACCTCTCCGGTCGTACCTTTTCCTGCAAAGCAACATGGTACTACCTCTAACAAACATCTTTGAAATAGACCTTAGATGATTTATAGATGCATTGATCAGGGATGGCGAACCAATGGTACGCGTGACATTGGTGGCATGTAACACAATATTTTGGATACGTTTCTTTGTGGTAAATAACCTTTGGTTTAGTAATATTTTTTACAATTATTTTCCAATTATCACAAAATCAAAATTATGTGATGGCCCGTATATGACCTCATTAAACATTTTTTAGAAAATTAGCACGTATATGCTTAAAATGAAAAAAATAAAATGAAAAGTTTTTATTCAAAATAGAATACAGGAATTACGTTTTGAACGTCAACAATTAAATCTACCAGATCTACCAAAGGTTCACCTACTCTGGTAAAGACAATTACAGTGTATTTTGTCATTTATGTTCGGCATCGACAATGTATGTCTCCCGTTCACAGCCGTCCTGGGGCTGGACACGTCCCTCCTGATCCTGGCCCAGACCGGCATGTTCGTGTACTGCATGTTCAGCCTCATCGGCTGCCACTTCACGCTCCACTCCCACGGGACGGACCTCACCGGGTTCTTCTCAGAATTCCTCTCTTTGATACAGGTATTTTAAAATATACAACATATAGCTTGTCTAGCTGGTTAAGGTTGATACAAGCGAGAGGCATTAAATTAAACCGCATGCTTAGTGTATCATTTCCAGTTCGTACACGCTGTATCGCAGCTGATCGCCGACTATGGCCGGGCGGGGTCATTCACCCCGTGCTAGCTGTAGCCTCCCGGTACAAAGAGTGTTAACAATTTTTCGCTATTTAACTTGTTTGAAATAAGTATTTTCGTATACTTGTCGTAAACTTTTATTTAATAATTTCGGATTAGCTGTAGGCACTTATAGTATATGTGGTTTCATTTAATGCCTCTCGCTCTTATCAAACCTGTATATAGAAGACAAATTTTTTTTTATTTGTTTTTATCAAATAAAAACTACCAAAAATTTTATAAAATCAGCCAAGCCATTCCGGACTAAATACAAGTTGTTTACCTGATTTTTAAATATTAAAAAGTAAAATAACATTTCAATTAATTTACAACTCAATGTAATGATAATGACAGACATCCATTTTGTGGAAATGTTTATTTTTAAAATGCCTTAAACGACTTATTGTAAAAGAATTGTTGAATAACAAAAAAAATGACGCAATTATAATATAATCTATTGTATATTACCTACATATTTTTGTTCAATGTTTCCTTATTTTTATACATTTTCTTTCAGACAATAATACAAACCCTGTTCATAATCGACGCGTGGTGGCGTCGCAGTGGCAGCTCCGAGCACCGCCGGAACAAGCCGGGCCGCCAGCTCGTCACCTTCCTGCTGGTCGCTAACATGGCCATGTGGGCCATCAACACTCTTGAGAAGGTTCGGGAACCTATATATATAGATACCGGCGTGGGCGGGTGGTGAGTGGGGTGCGCCACGCGAAGCCATCGAACGTGGATTTGAATCCCGCCCAGATCGTAAATGTTTATCTATGTATTATATGTATTTCTATTTTAAAAATTAAGTATTCTTTACGGTGCTTAGCGCAGGGCTTATTTTATTATTCACACGCATTATCACCGGACCTATCACACTATTTACCTACCTTGGTGAATGTATAAAAATCCTTGATTACTCATTAAACTGGAACTATCGTCTGTACATCTCGTATATGCGGACGACTTTAGTGCGTAAAAAACAACCTACCAAATTGAAGTGAGACAAAAAGTCTGTAATGTATGCTCGCCCTGTTTTAATATTTGTTTTGTGCGATGGCTTTCTCGTGCACAGATCTTGAGTAAACCGCGATTTGAATCGTACCCCGATTTTGCAAAATATACCCAATGTTATTTTTAACCGACCTCAAGAATAGCAGTTTCAAGTTTATGTTATAATGTTGTAATGAGATTAATGTATCTGAGATTACTTTAAAAATATTGACAAAATGAAATTGTCGTTGTAGGTTACAAAATCTTATTTTATTTGATTGCTTTTTTAAGATAATTCGCACATGTTCAGCCTAATTCACTAGAGGTTCATTACGTTCATTAATTTAAAAATAAGATATATTTTTACATGACTTTAAAAATTTTTATACTATAAAATAATGAGTAAACGTTAAGAATAGTATTACTAAAGGTGAAATAGTTTTGTCAGTTGTCATTTTTTCTCTTTTTTAAGTTTATTATATACAAAGACTATTTTAGTAAAAGGTAGTGCCACGCTGCGTGCATCCAGCTAAATAGCCGGCACGACAGGGGAACCTCTCGCTTACACGACACCGACGTAAAGTGACAGCTGTGTTTATCTCTTTCGTGCGGTGTAAGAAGCAGGTGATTCTGTGTTAGGGAGGAAGCAGGGCAGCGCATGTGTATAACCTCTATCCGGACGCATATTTTGACTCGTTTGCTATACATACTATAAACTTTGAAAAATAAATGTATTTTTTTTAGAATCGCGCCGAATTCCGTCCAGCCCACCTCGCCTTCTACGGGCCCTGGGCATGGACTATCATCACCCACGTGTCCATGCCGCTGGCCATCTTCTACCGGTTCCACTCCACCATCTGCCTCTTTGAGATCTGGAAGAACAGCTTCAAGAATAAACCGATATACTTGAATGTGTAACGCCCTGTATCTCACTTTATAGGAACAACAACGATCTGTATACGATAAGAAATAAGAATGTATTGTCGTATTATTTCTATGAATAAAAGTTTTAAATAATAAATAGCTTTTTTTATCCTTGTCTCTGAAATATTTATATTACAAGTTAAATAGAAACACTTCTCTAGTCTGTCTACTGAAAAGATTAAAAAAAGATGCAAAGATTCTGAGAAATCTTTCTGCACATCTATATTCTATAGAGACAACCCAATCCAAGAATTCATTATTTTTACTCGGATATTAAACTTTTTTTTTTAGATAGAATCTACGCTAGCAGAACTGAAAGCCAGTGCAGCTTCGTCTGTATGAGAGGCGAGTGCCCTAAGGTAGCTCGAGCCTCTGTAATTTGTGGTCGATGGGGGTGCAGACCCCCCCTTCTTTCCCAGCTACTGGGAGAAGGCAAGCCGGACTATTGCGATTAATAGGTTATACTATTATTATCTTGGCCGAGGACAGCGGGTGTCCTCCTCTCCCCACCTCTAACGGAGGGGAGCAGCTCACGCGCGGCAGCTAAAAAGTGGCCGACACGGGTCATGAGCTAGAAGAGCTCTATGAGCTATCATGACTGGGGGTTATTAAACTCTTTTTCTGTAGTAGGTACATTAATATAGGGCATACAAGCAGTCTCGTATTCTCCTGTGGAATTCCCGGAAACCGTACGAAACGACTACAACGCAATGTCTTCGATCACATATTTTCCCCTACCTTAGGATACCTTGGAATGATTTTCTATTTTCCACGGGATCGAAATTTATGCGGGTAAAACCGCGGGGCGCAGCTACTTGTCATATATTTAAAGGAACCTGCAATTATTTTTTAAGAATCAGTGGCACTGCTTCATTGAAGACGTAGCGAGCTGACACGACAGCATGCCATACACAAATTACTTTCTCACAAAACACGATGAAGCGACGTGCGGTGTGTAAATAACCATTTCAACGACACATTTCTATTTCTAGTATAAATAAATAAATAAATATCTGTGGACCTTACACACCACGTTAGCCTAGCCCCGTGCTAAGTACCACAAGGACTTGTGTTACGGGTACTATACAACGGAATATATTTAATATGTTTTATAAATTTAAGAAATTTTATATATTTAAGATTTTTATTATAGAAATACATATAATACATTGATAAACATCCATGACCAAGGCGGGATTCGAACCCGCGACCCCTGGCGCAACATGTTTCGCTTATCCGAGCCCTGTACCACTGCGCCAGCCTGGTCGTCGAATCCTCGTCGAAAGAAGCTAGCTACTAGCGACTCGTGACACAAACTGATGTTTATTGACGTCGGTAACCATTCCCTTGTTTATGCACAAAATACAATAAAAGAGTCAAAACGAATACATAAATATTGACAGAACAGACGACACACGAATTTATTTCGTTCGCTAGAACAAAATCAACAAAAGCCGAACTTTTAAATTGTTTAGTCAAATTTCCGCTGGGCGTGATGAGGCGTTTAGCGCGTTGTGCCCTTTGTCACGACCGACAACAATACGCGCTAATTGTTTACAACACCTGCATCACTGTGGATACTATCAATATATGATGAACGTCATTGAGAATGTAGAGCAGGTAATGTTATATTTATCATAGTAAGTCGGGATAGATAGTTTACCACACCTGCATCACCATGTAGATACTCACAATATACGAAGAACTAAATCTGAAGATAATTTACAGCATTTAAGTTTTATTTATCGCAGCAAGTGGCGCTAATAGTTTACAACACCTGCATCACTTTGTAGATACTATCAATATGACGAATTTAATAGATAATATAGAGCAGGTAATGTTTTATATATCGTAGTAAGTAGCGCTAATAGTTTACCGCACCTGTATTACTATGTGAAGACATTCAATAAACGAAGAACTAAATCTGTAGATAATATATAGGAGGTTAAGTTTTATTTATCGCAGAAAGTGGCGCTAATAGTTTCCAACACCTGCGTCACTATGTAGATACTATCAATACATGACGAACTTAATAGATAATATAGAGCAGGAAATAGAGCAGGTATTTTTTTTTGTATCGTAGTAACAAGCGCCGAATTCAGGTGGGGGCTTATGGGGGACTGTAGCTCCGGGCCCCGTAAGACTTAAGGTCCTTAAGACCATATTTGTACCGTAAAAGGGGCCCCTTCTCAACTCCAAGGCCTCCAAGCCCCGGGCCCCCACCATAGCTTAAACCTTCGCTGGTGGTAAGTCGTTCTAATAGTTTACAACACCTGCATTACTATGAGGATACCTTCAATATACGAAGAACGTAATAGAGAATGTAGACCATAAATTCTTTTAACGCGTTCCTGATGAGGAAAAGGTCTTACATATAGACGGACAGACAGACAAACCGACAGACGAACAACAATGTGATGTGTGAAATTCTATATTGGTTCCGTTTTTCCTTTTGATGTTTTTAGCTTTTGATATACTGAACAAGGTACAACTAAACGCTTATATAAATACACTGTAATTACCACATTTACTAATAAAAAAAAGAACATTTATTTTAAAAATAAAAGTGGTTAAGGAGTTTTTTCTCAATAACATAAATCGTACAACTTTAATGTCATTTGAAAATATTCTTCGTTACAACAACAAACAAGGCAGGATAAGTTTCAGATGTCGGCTACTGTCTGGGAAATATGCTCACCGCCCTTGACCTAGTTCTCCCCTATTAGCGTTAGTTTATAGACTAGCATGGTTATAGGTGGTTCATCATCAGCCATCCTCATAGAGCACTAAACATCTCGGTGATGGGCCACTTGCATCGGCACCCCGCCACCTTAACCAAGTCGCCAGTCCACCGAGTTGTAGGCCATTCCATCGAGGGTACCACCGTACGAGGTTGCCACTTAAGAACCTTTCTTCCCCAGTGGTTATCGATTCTCCAAGCAGGTACAGTTGTTTATGTAAATATAATTCTAGAAAATCTTAATTGGGATTTTCGGCCTCTTACCTGTCGTCCGCTTCGCCATTTTATTTTATCTTTGGCAGTGTGAACGGCGTCTAAGTGTGTAATTTTCAACTTGGAATTAATTCTGTTCCTCTAGGTCTCTTCCCGTTTACTTTGCTATGTCAGAAGTATTTCCAGATTATCATAGCTTCTTCTTCTCGCTCCAAAACACTCGAATCTGTTGATCATATGGTGTGAGAACACCAAAACCAGGTTCAAACCTAAAAAGGTGCGTATCACTAAATACTCGTCTAAAAATAAGTACGTGTAAATTACCTATCTAACTGTATAATATACAACACAAATAAATTTCATTTGCTATTAGTATCTAATTTGTAGAGATCATGTAGAGTGTCCTAATTAGTCTAATATATACTACAGATAATTATCAATATCAATCCACATACATCTTATCTATACAGGGGTTGTGTTACAAACAGCGTGCTAACGTCATACGTAACCTACTAATAAACAATGTTCAAGTGAAAACTTCTTTAGCGGGGTGCTCGCGTCATCAACAAGGTACGTAGCAAATGAAAGTGGAGCAACGCTATCTCGTAGCGCTTGCTACAAGTGCTGCTACTTGCTGCTAAATACAGGTCATTGTTACTTGACAGTTTTTACATTTCAAGTCTACCGGTAGTTCCTGTGACATTGTTTTTGGGATAGTTGCTTCTTTTTACATTTTTATGAGAAATTCATAAAATCAATTATCGGTTGCTTATAGAATCTAACTGTATTTCCCAAACGCACTGCCTACTTTGTATTCGCTTGATTGTATAAGGTTGATAAAAGCGAGAGGCATTCAATGAAACCACATATATAGTTTATCATTTCCAGGCTACACAACAAAAATCAGATCAATCGGAGCAATAGTTTAGCCACAGGAATTTTTAATTTTTTTTTATTTCGTACACGCGGTACCATCAGCTGATCGAGCGTCCGGCCGCCCATAGTTCACCGGGGTCATTCACCCCTTGCGAGGCATAGCCGCCCGGTACAAAGCATGATTACATTTTTTCGCTTTATAACTTGTTTGAAAAAAGTATTTTAGTCGTAGTACGTCGTCGTAGTAGTATTTGTCGTAAACTTTTTTTAATAGTTTCGGATTAACTGTAGGCATTTATAGTATATGTGGTTTAATTTAATGTCTCTCGCTTTTATCAACCTTGTATAATCCCTAAATTCAGGGAAAGGCACTGCCAAAAGACAGAAAATTCATCAGAATTGTTATAGAATATACCATTACATCTGCCTTAACAGGTATATTGCATATTATTTGTACTTGATATGTATATGAGAGTAAATTAATGTAATTAAATACCTGTAAATATATTAAATATTATAATTATGAACTAGATATCTGTATTAGCTATTTTCTTGAAGATTCCATAACCAATTCAATTTAGTGATGCGATATAAATAAGAGCTAGGGCTAATGCGAGATTTCTAAAAGGCCGATTTATTAATATGTAGATTTTTTATTATTTTAGGTTAAATTCAGTCAAAACAAGGTGCTTATACTTACTTGCCAACAAAAATAGCAAATAAAATCGTGTGTCACAGCTAGTTCCAGTAATATGCTGAACCAACATTGTCAATGTCTGACACCGTTCAGTACAAAGACCTCGTGTTATTCATCGGTCTGTTATTTCAGCGATTATCTTAAACCTCCTATAACAGACTCTGAGGCAGATAACAAAAATATACGATAGTTTCACGATAAAAATAAGCGCACATGAAACGAAAGCCGCCGCAACGCACGCGTGGCGTCCTACGTAGATCTAGTTAGTGAGACAAGCATGGACGACGTCATACAGGAAGACACGGAATGGTATTTTTTTATATATTATGTTTTGTTTTTAAAATTCTTACGCGAATAAAAAATAGTTTTTCGTCGTGGGTGTGCGTACGTGTTTGTGTGTACGTGTGTGTGCGTGTGCGTGTTCATATTTGTAAATATCGACGCCATACTTAAAATAATTTTAATTTTAAATTACAAAGAGCTTCTGTTACTTTGATCTTTGTAAATATTATAAAGATTTAGTAAAAAGTAGAGATGTATTTAAGGTATTTTTTATACATCGTAGGACGATGTATAAAAAAGCCGAAGCTTCCTATAAAAATTATAAAGTGATAAATATATTGTCATAAAATATTATGATAAGACCTCTCTAAACATATTTAGATAATATGGTAAAATGTTTACTGCAGGACATGTGACGTCACGGACAGAAAGCGCTCGCACTCCATATGCGGCTACGACCATCCCCACCACTACCATCCTCTACGACAGACGAGCACCAGCTTGGAGAGGAAAATACGACACAGTCGGTAAGGTATACCTTATATAGCTTAGACTGTATGTAGTTTCATCATCTTAGTCATTTAATCATATTCAAGTCATTCACTCATATAATTGTTCACAACATTTCATATTTAGTTGTAAAAACGTTGTGTTGTGTAGCATTTGTTGTTTAGTTTATCTGAATTGTCTTATGAATGACAAATTTATTTATATTTTATCCTTTTTAATTAGTGTTAATCTTAATTCATCTTCATCTTATTAATTGTTTTGTACCTACCATATCTATACTTGATTGCATACATAAATGTTTATCTAAAACCCAATGAAAATATATAACCAGGTATACAAAAATTGCCTAGGAGAGTTAGCCCATTATAATAATGCCTAAAATCAACATACCGTTTAATCTCCGTACATTACGTAGGTACTATATAATAAAGACCACCAATTTTCAGAACTGTGTGAATTTCTGTTATTTCAAATGTGTATAAATGCTTGCATTTTATTTCATTCACATTACGTTAAGATTATTTTATGAAAGAGGTGAAGCTGAGAGAGAGGAGAAGTGTGAGCTTCAGAAAGAAATATTACAAAACTAGGTTGCCCCTCAAATCTTATAGGGTAAGCAAAAAATACCCTTCTATCGACATTATTACCGTACGCAGTAGACTTTTTAACTTGTATCCTTAAAATATCGACTTGCTATTCTAAGTGATCACGAGCATTGGCGTATCATTTAGAGGTAGACATCTAATTAATCTCGCAGTGAGGACAAGAAGTGGGGCGAGGAGGGGGAGCGGCGAGGGCGGAGGG
>LUGF01041162.1:98669-130813 GCA_001625245.1 Calycopis cecrops | reverse complement strand
TTTTTTTTTTTTTTTTTGGTTGGATGAAACTTGAAATATCGATATTCAGCAACGGTTATCAATACCGGTATTGAAACTAAATATCGGTTAAATAACCGTTGCCGAAATTAACCAATAACGCCCATGTCTAAAACCGCGATATAATCCGTAAAACTTATTGTATGTTGTTAACAGTAGTAGAAATTAGCCGAGTTGGGTCGGCACGACCGGGGAGGCACCTCTCGCTTACACAAGACCGGCGAAAAGTGACTGTGCTGTCGCGTTTCGTGCGGTGTGTAAGTAGCCGGTGGCCCATGGAGGTGGGCGGAGATAGAAGGGCAGCGCATCTGTATAGCCTCTATGCGGATGTCTATGGGTTCGGTAGTTATGAAAATCGCCCGACTGCTGCCAAAATAGGAATCTATTTACTTTTACTTTGTGCTTTTTGAGAATATTGTAAAATTAGCTGGAAAACAACCCTAAAGTAGATTTTCGAATTGAAATTTAAAATTGAATTTTATTTCTCTTCAGATACTGCACCCTATGAGAGGGGTCGTGACAGACAGGTTCGGTCTAATGCACCTGATCGCCACGAACGTGTGCGAGTGGCTCAACGTGGTGATCCAGGAGACGAGGGACGATATCATAGCCGTGGCCTACGACAGGCCAGCGCTACTTCGGTACACGAATATCACTGGTCCCGCCAAACTGTTCTTCGAGGATAACAACGCTCAAGTGAATACGAGCGCAGTACATGCTAACTTCTCGGCAATCAACACTCAAGTGAACGGGAGCGAAGTATACTCGAACTTCTCGGCAAGGATCGTGCCATGGCGCTGCAACGTCTCCAACATGATATCGCCTCTGATAAGAAGCATGAACCCCTACCTGAGGCCGTGCGGGGTTGAGTACAGTTTGCTCTGCTCCATCATCATCGTGGTGATATGGAACGATATATGCACCGTGCCAGGATCGGTAAATGAATTTAATTTACTAGCTATTTCGTAATAGAATCTCTCCTGGCTACTGAGCCATATCTTCGAGAACACTAATCAAACTTAGTAGTTTGGTATGCGAATTTGAGCGTATAGATTCACATTAAAAATTGTAATAAAATATAACCATAACTGTATAAATATAAATTAAAAGAAACTACATATAATGTGTTAAGAGTTGATAATCTTCAAACTCCTTAGTGGTTTTTAGCAAATATAGCTTGGAACCACGCCAAATAACTGGCTATCGAATGCAAAAAAAAAAACCTATCTGAGGCCGTATACCACAGATTGATACACACAGACATCGACGTCATCCTTATAACTCAACTCTTGCATCAGGGGTTAATAATAATAAATATAAACAAACCGTTGTAGAATGTTACAAAACATAAAATTTTGCTGGTACTGCTGAACAATAATTAGAAAGGATGATAAATAAAACAAGATGACATACTAACGTACGACGTAAGTACCTACGTAATTATGTTACGTGATAATACGTAATATAATTAACGATGAAAAAGAAAAATAAATATTTGCAGAAATCTAAGTTCAGCCATCGTTCCAACAACACGCCAGAGGAGCGCCAGTGCTGCGGCGCGACACGCTCCAGCAACCACTTCTCCGTGGACTGCGGCAGCGCGCACCGCGGCCTGTTCATGGGGATCGCCACGCTGGCCGGCACCATCGTCAGCCTCATGATATTCAACGGCCTCTTCCACAACGACAAACACATGGATATCGCTTTGCTGCAGGTATCGAGAACTGTTCTAGTAGGTTACTCACAGTGCTTTAACTATAGAGTAGCAAGTCGGTAAAATGCTACAGGCCCCGGTCTGTGGAGGTCCCCCGGGTCACAGAACATACCCATAGTGAAAACATGCATTAGTTAGGAGAGAAGGGCCCCTTCCGACGCATTTGCCATGGGCCTTGAACGATATAGTTACGTCAGTGGTTACTCCCTCACCTATTCTCATCCGCGGGAAATGAGGGGAGTCTGCCCCCCTATGCCATAATTCCTAAACCAAGAAGTGAAAATAGTCTTCGCTGAATTAAAAAAAACTATTCAACTATTCGTAAAGATCTGTTATTGTCGTTGTTATTAAATGAGTAAATCAATGTGTAGCATGACTAAGAGTCTGAATACGACGATGGCAATACTTTTTGGAGAGAAATTTGGGTAATTAGTTTTCCAAGATATTTTCGATTACATTCGAAACTGTTCCATCCTTTATCCAATATTAATTTCCAATTGATCTCCATCGTCATGCGTAGCGTTTCTTTTTCCTGCAGGAAGATGAAACCAATACCACTAGCAGTTGTAAAATGTATTCTGATGGATGGATGTATAAAATCAAAATTAAAATATTTTTATTCAAAATAGAATTTGAAAAATTGCTTTTTGAACGTCAAAAATTTCCATCTACCACCGGTTCAACCCTAGCCCTGTTCTGAGAAGAACCGGCGAAACAAACTCAGCGGGCCTCATTCATTTCTTCATTATACATTCTATCATATATAGATTATTGTATCATGTTTTATATATTACATAATACTTATATTTTAGTAAGAGGTAGTACCACACTGCATGCTTGTATGTAGGCGAATTGGCTACGACCTGGGAGGTAACTCTCGCTTACACGTAACCGGCGTAAAGTGACAGCTATGCTGTTGTGTTTCGTGCGGTGTTAGTAGCCGGTAGCCTGTGGAGGGAGGTAGAGGAAAAAGGGGGCAGCGCATCTGTATAGCCTATATACTGATGTTTATAGACGTCGCTCAAATGGCACCGATTTCTCATTTGTCCACTTATGCCATAAAAAATTTAGCTTTTTTAGGGTTCCGTACCCAAAGGGTAAAAACGGGACCCTATTACTAAGGCTCCGATGTCCGTCCGTCCGTCCGTCCGTCTGTCACCAGGCTGTATCTCATGAACTATGATAGTTAGACAGTTGAAACGTGATTTTTTTGCTCCCACACAAAAGATAAGCTCCCGTGTTCGTAGATAATGGTACGAAACCCTTCTTGCGCGAGTCCGACTCGCACTTGGCCGGTTTTTCATTTAGTCATTTTGTTCCAGATCAACATATGGGAGACGATATTGTTTATCGTGATGACTCTCGGCTCGGCTGCCTGCATCCAGCGCATGCGAGCGTTGACAGTCAGGCAGATCTCGTACGCTCTGCCGATGGAGCACGCCCTGCTGCTGGTCACCCAGAGTGGAGTCTACTTGTACTACTTGTTTCAAATCATAGGTGCATGCTTTCTAATTCAAACACATCCCCAAGGAAGACGAATAACAAGGTAATTCAACTAACAATATAATCTATACATATAATAAATCTGTAGAAGGATCTATTCTGTACATTGAAAATATTGAAAAAATAAATAGCAGGGGTGTTACTGGATCGATACCAAACCCAAATATGCGATTAAAAAAATTTTTGTCTGTCTGTCTGTATGTTCAGGCATCACGTGAAATCTAACGGTTCGATTTCGATGAAACTTGGTATAATTATACCTTTTTATCCTGGGCTTAAAAGGGGATACATTTTATCCTGGAAAAATACGTAGAAAAAAAATAAATCCATCCACGCGAAGACCGACATCCGCGCGGACGGAGTCGCGGGCGGAAGCTAGTATATAATAATATCTGTGGACTTTACACACTACGATAGTCTAGCCCTGTGCTAAGTATCGTAAGACTTGTGTTACGGGTAGGTACTAAATAACGGACAATATATCTAATATATTTCTAATAAATTTAAGAAAATGTATATATTAAGGATTTTTATTATAGAAACATATTATGTATTTCCATGACATCATGACCTAGGCAGGATTCGATCCTGCGACCGCTGGCGCAACATGATCCATTGTCCGAGCTACGTTACCTGCCGGTCGTCATATTAGGTATATGACTTTCGAAATTCATAATTCCAAGTAGCCATTAAAGAAGTATAATTTTAATGATTCATTGACTAGTTGTCGATGTTTGAAAATAAAATGGAAAAATAGGCTTTATTCCTGATTTTGAAGATTTTTTTACGCTGCCGATATTTTGCAACGTTCGTCCGCTATGCCAATATTTGCTACGCCAGCGCTGCTACGTTGGCGTAGCAGATGAAATTCGTTGCACTTCTACAAATAATACGTACAAATCTTTCATAACATCGTTCCCCTCTCCTGGCTTTATAGTCTGTACATATTTGACACGTAACAAATTAAGTATAAGAGTTCCACTCGCAACGTAATTGTATAATTACATTTTTGTTTTTCCATTTAATTTATACTAGTAAGTATTTGGCAAATGAGTAGTGGCGTCATTTTCATGACTATCAACTCCCATAGACATCCGCATAGATTATATACTGATGCTTTGCCCTTCTTCCCCTCCTCGTTCCAAAGGGCACCGGCTACTTACACACCAACAGCCAACGTTTCGCCAGTATCGTTTAAGCGAGAGGTATGCCAAATTCGGCTGCATGCTTGCAGCGTGGCATTGCCTCTTACATAATAGCTTTTTTTGGCTTTAAAGTAATAACGTAGATACTCTTTGTTTTAGGATTATAGCACCATTATGCGCCGTAGTACAAAGCTCGTGTCAGACGCTGCTCGTGTTCGACGCCTGGACGCGCCGCAGCTCCGGCGGCCAGGACCGGCCCGGCAGACAACTGGTCACGTTCCTACTCGTCGGCAACTTCGCCCTCTGGCTTCTGAACAGGGTTAAAAATTCAAGGGCCGAGTTCCATCCGTCCCAGGTGTGTAGAAAATATAAACTTTTGTTCGGAAACGATAATATCCTGACTAAACACAAAAGCGCCAAAGAAAGGAAAGTTGTACACTTCAATAGTGTCTATCTCTAATGTAATTAGTAAATAAGTTACCATATTCCATAGTGCACAATAGCGCAGAGCGATGTCTTATCGTACTAATACCATGGTGGTATTAGTACGTAGTAGTCGATATAATTTCTAATAGCAGTCCGGCTATTATGAAAAATTGGGTTTAACCCCTATTACCTACACGATGGCTCGCACCAGCCACCAAGAACCCACGACCTACTACTTGTAGATATTCTAGCAATTAGACAAGGCAATCGGTGTAATTTATTAACTATTCACCCGCTTAAATTTCGATCCCTTGGAAAATAGAAAACATCCCATGGCATCCCATAGGAACATTTTTTCGGGATAAAAAGCTATCCTGTGTTAATCCAAGTTACCCTCTAAGGGTGTGCGAAATTTCATGAAAATCGGTTCCGCAATTTTTGCGTGAAGGAGTAACAAACAAACAAATTTTCGCATTTATAATATTAGTAGGATATTAGACACTTGCTAGGTATATATTTATTTGTATCTAACCTTGCCGTCCGATTATATAAATCGACGTATTTAATTAGCATTTTCCTAAAACTTGCTTTTTCCTAAAACAGAGACAGTTCCTATTTCAGCGGGTCACAGTGAAAATCCTTAAATAATAGTTAGTATTAGGAATAACTCTGATTTTGGGCTAACGAAGGGGATGATAAATAAACATATAATTTATTATTTTCAGATGGAGTTTTTTGGCGTTTGGGCTTGGACTCTTATAACACATGTATCTGTGCCTCTCTTGGTTTGCTACAGATTTCAAGCAACTGTGTGTTTCTACGAAATTTGGAAAAATTCTTACAAAACAAGAAAGGATGTTAAAGAATTGAATGATATTGAATTAAAAAATTATCACGTGGCATAATGATATGTGTTTTTGAGACATCCTACTTTTTGCATAGGTAGTAATATAGATTTTTTATTTAGACAAAAATATGGTAATTTTATTTACACATTCTCTTAAAGCCTTCTTGCAGTCGACTAGAAACAAAAATAAATGTTTTAGCGTTATTATTAGCAGACCGATCATAACACAATAAGGAACGAGCTTCTAGACTGCCATGCTAACTAGTGGCTCAAATGTGAACCTTGTGCTTGCAAAGTCGATAATGGTACTTCGTAATACCATAGGTGATGTGACATATGTCAACATGTCATTGTCTTTGTGTTTTACTATCACTTAATTCCTAAAATTATCACTAGGGCGCTTTACAAACGGCGAAAGTGCTGCCTCTATGTTTCGTCCACGGACCCTATAGTTTGATAGCTATGGAGATGAACCTGCGCAAAATATAATGTGCTTAGACACAAGTAGGTATATTCTCTATGATCTTATTGTTTCTAATCAACGAGTGCATTTGATTAGTTATTTAATCAACCGGAAAGGCCACCTACAGGCGTTCCCCTGAGCCAAAGATAAAAAGACCAATGATCCATTTCGGAGACACACATTAAGAGATTTCCTCACATAAGTTAGTGTGAGGCATTATTTTTGTGTGAGTGTATAATAATGTAGTCGACATTTTTTTTTTCTTTTTTTATGATACAGGGAGGCAAACGAGCAGCAGGAACCATTTTCATGACTACCGACGCCCACAAACATCCGCATAGAGGCTATACAGATGCGCTGCACTCCTTTCTCCTCCCACCTCCATGGGCCACCGACCGACCGACACACCGCACGAAACGCGACAGCACAGCTTTCACTTTACGCCAGTCTCGTGTAAGCGAGAGGTACCTCCACGGTCGTGCCGGCCCAATTCGACTGCATGCAAACATGCAGTGTGGCACTACCTCTTACCAAAAACATTCATGTGTTTAGCTGGTGGCTACCGCTAAACAAGTAGTAATTTATAGAAAAGTATGTACTTTAAAATATAGGTAGGTAGTAGGTACTTTGTGCTATACAAAAAATACAATCCCATTTAATTCAATTCATAAAAGTATACCTACAATTTTTCATGTTTTTTCTTACAATTTATGACCTAAAATTATCGTCCATAAACCGCTTTTATAGACAATTATTTTTTTTTATAAATTTTAACATACCTATAATTGCTACATAGTATAAAACAAAGTCGCTTTTCGCGGACCTGTGTCTGTATTGTTTAAAATTGCACAACTGATTTCGATGGGGTTTTTTAATAGATAATAGAGTGATTCAAGAGGATGTTTCAAATGTATAACAACTCAATTTTTGAAGTCCGAAATCCACTTGGGTGAAGCTGCGGGCCTAAGCTAGTATAAATATAAAATAAATATTTTTACCAAATATTAATAACTAAAATACCAAAAAAACTGTGTTATATAATAGTTTTTTGAAAATATGAAATTTTCCAATGCGTTAATCTCATAATAATTGATTTGATTAAAGTATAAATAATAAAAGTTGGTGGTGAAAAATAATACCGGATTTATTATATTACATACCGATTTAAATTTATTTTTCCGTGACAGCATAGCAGCATAGATATATTGGAGCATATTATAACATCAATATTACTTGGATTTACAAACTTTCAATCAGTACGAAATGTTATCAATTCTATAATCTGTATAGCTGTCTATGCTATGCTGCGATACTTGGCAAAATATACTAAAATTGAAGAACGAAGTAAGAAAAAAAGTGCTACAATTGAATGTCATTCGTGATCGATGTCATCTCACATCTGCCAAACAGAAACACCAACAAGCAGGCGGCAGTCAACTGCAAATAAAATTATTAAAATTGCAGTTTTTAAATAATTATTCTCTAATAAAACAAATTTCACAAAAACAATGGCTTCAGCAATGGATGTTGATGACGAAGAAGTAGAAATGGCTTCTTCCAGTAGTAGCAGTAAAGGCGACAAAAAGAGATTTGAAGTTAAAAAGGTAGACTGAAAAGTAATGCTTACTCACTGTATTGCTTTTTGTTTCCTCAAAAAACTTATTACAAATTTATTACAGAAATACGTTGTTAAATTAATTTTATTATTTTTCAGTGGAATGCTGTTGCACTCTGGGCTTGGGGTAGGTTTTAGTTGTTTCTATCGCCTTACATGCCTAAATCCACGCTTACGGCATTCATTTACTTTTTCTTAAAAATTAAATTATAAGTATATATAATTTGCAATAAAGAAATAAAATTCAGTAACAATATTTGTACCATAATAATCTGACTGTGGTAATATAAAGTAAAAAACATATGCTAAACAAAAGAATTGAGACAAAGAAAGCATTTAAATAGTTTGATTTGTTTTATTCCATTTCATATGAAAATATATAATAACTAATTGATTTCAATATATCCTAATACTGTATATTTGTCATCTTTTTTAGTAATAATCAATATAGACCTCACTTTACAGACATTGTTGTGGACAACTGTGCAATTTGCCGCAATCACATTATGGACTTGTGTATAGAATGTCAGGCAAACCAAGCTTCGGCTACAAGTGAAGAATGTACAGTAGCATGGGGAGTGTGTAATGTAAGTAAATTTGTAGGCCAATAAAATAATGTAGATACTTATTTGTTTCATGACATTTGATGGTCTCCATCAGCTCTAATTAGTTAATTACATGCATTAGAGCTGACAGAGACCATCAAATGTCATGCATAAACCCTATTTTCTTATCATCTTTTTATTAAGTTTAATTTCTAAAACTAAAGTATGATAATAAATTTGACAAGAAATGCATACACAAAGTTAACTTTGTTATAAGCAAGCACATTATGTTTGCAAAAAGAAAATAAAGATTGATAACTGTGTTTGTAATTGTTAATCTTTTTGCAGCACGCATTCCATTTCCATTGTATTTCACGTTGGCTAAAGACTCGCCAAGTGTGCCCTCTAGACAATAGAGAGTGGGAATTCCAAAAGTAAGTATACATTGTTCTAATAGGAAATATTCTAATTTTAAAAATAAAGATATTTTAAGAAGCATAATATGGCTTCCATTTTTATATGGTGGTAGAAAATAAAATAAAGTCAAAAGTCCTAAGGCATTCACTATTTTTTTAGTGAATATATATTTACCAAATATTAAATTATAATAATTTGTTATTACCAATTTATTGAATTAACTCAATATAATATGTAATGAGTATACATAATATTACATTGGGCCTGAATGTCAAATAAACATATTTCCCGTTTACATGCATGAAATGAAAATGTTTTTATTCAATATAGAATTATAAAAATTGGTTTTTGCAATTCATGAAACATCTGTTCTTATATTTTTTTAATATTTCAGGTATGGGCATTAAGCTGCACACAAATTTTGGAATTACAAATCCAATATAATAACTTATGACTACAGTAATGTCACTGCATTGTTTTTATTAAACATTTACAAACTAACTCTTGATTAATTTGATTGCTTTATAAATTCACCTATCAGTTATTGTCAGTAATTGTGTTAAGAAAATTGAAAAAAAAATAGTAAAACTCAGTACAACATAAAATCTATCTAAAATCTTTGTCTTTTAGTTCATGAATGTCATAAGTTTGCCAACTAAAATAGTACCACAACCATAATCTCTATTGTAATTCTCTCTTCATTCTTAGTTAATAAAATTTGCTGTCACCTTATTTGAAACTAGTTTTAATGATCAATAAATGATTAAATGCCTTTTTTATTAGGCTTTTGTGGTATAAGAGAACAACTTTCCACCAAATGGAACCCTACAAACCAAATCAAATGCATCAGCTTAGCACCTTTTTTTAGAGGTCTACCATGCCAACATATTTTACAATAGTGACAAGACAACGGCCGTTGGATCAACTAGTTTAAAGTAAAAGGACACTGCAATCCTTTATAATAATAAATATAATAATAGTTGTCAGTGTCAGCAAATTCGAATTCAGTACTTTATATTATGATGGCTACTGTGAACATTTGATCTATTAGAATATCTATATTATTGGCCTTGCTCTTGTTTGCCTATCATATTGTTAAAGGTAAACGAAAACTTGATATCCATTGTCACTGTATTACAACTTTCAATAATATACATTATGGACTTACACATTCCAAGTCCACGAAGCCGCCTAATACCACCTTAAAACTAATAGCTATGCTGTCGGGTCTCGTGCGGATTATGAGTAGCCGATGGCGCATTGCGGGCGTGGGGAAGACAGTCACCAAATAGCTCCAATCGTTCCCTTGTCGAATGTCCCCTTATGATATAAAAAAAGATTCATTTCCATTCACTTACAAAAGGATTTTATGTAATATTTTGCCGAATTAAAATTGTCAAGTTATTGCTTGCCTTGCATTGTCAACTACAATAGCCCAAACAAATCTTGAACAGAGATAATCAACTGATGATATATTTGTGGATTTCCCGTCTACATTACGTTACTTAGGACAAACACTTTAACACCCCCGTAAATGCCGTAACTAAACCTTGCCTTGGTTGGTGGGGGTAAGCTTGCGTGCCTCTGTGATCCCCAAGGCTGTGCCAAACAGGGCTACCCACACCGAACGGGCTCGGGGGAGAGACCAGACAAAGGGCAGCTCAACTGAGGGGTACTCCACCCGTCCCTTTGAATCAGCAGACGGCTACGTGGATTGGGACGAGTGGCGGCTTCGATTTCGGGTACATTGGTGACGTGCTGCTTTGGAGTAATAGGGAGGTGTCAGGATGGGAACTTTACCCCATTGCACGATTTCAACGTCGTAGTTCTAACTGTTCAGAAGCAGTGCTGGATTTAGGCTTATTGCCGCCCTAGGCCCGGTTTGATACGGCGCCCTTTTTACCCGACTCCAGCGAAGCAAAAAGGAGGGTTTAGGATTTAAATTTTATCGTCCTGAAAATTTTGGCGGCGCCCCCCAATCGTGGCGCCCTAGGCCCGGGCCTAACGGGCCTATGCGTAAATCTGGCACTGTTCAGAAGCATCCGCCAGTCTGAGGCCGACGGCACCTGCAGGGGTTTAGTCGGTATTGCACTCCCAAGTGTCGAGTCCGACAGGTCTAGGGGCCACCCGGGCTCCTAGGTATCATACTTTATTACTATATCCCAACAAAAAAAGGCATTTCATAGTCAACATTTTATTTTAGCAAAAGGGTCCAGTATTTAGTATGTAATCTAGAAGTTATTTAAAATCAATCTTTAAGTTAATAAGATACATACCTACACCCAGACGTGCGAAAGTCGCTCGGTTACCTACTGGACGGAATAAAAGAAATGAAAGCTAATAAACATACCCGCATATTTTATTTTATATGGGTATTATTTTGTAGGCTGACACTTTTTATAACAACACTTACCATTTTTCGGATACACTTGCAATCTTCAAAAGAGCTATAAAGATAGCATCATCATCACTCATTCATATAGTCAACAAAACAGCGACTTATCCTGGAACACAGAAGTAGTTTATTGCATAGGTACTACTTGAGACATACAATCGCTTTTTTTCCAACGATTTTTTCATAAAATTCCCCATCCATAATTTCTACTCGTGCGCAATAACTTGGTACCAGGTTGGCATAACTTCGGACCCCGGCACTTCTCCGATGTCACCCTAATATGGCGACATCGGGGGAGGAGCGGGGATTCGCATTCCTGCCAGGTTCCAACTTATCGTCCACGAGTAGTATTTACGTTCAACCTGGTCATCTGCAAGTACAGCCTTGTTAGTTGGTCTAGATGGTGTTAGTAGGGACAGCAAGGATATGGTTTGCTGTATGTATATTATGGTGTGCCTCATCCTACTTTCGTTTAAAAGAAACTCAAAGAAAAGCGAAAATCCTCCTCTAATCTTTTGATTATACAAATACGTTTGAAATAACAACAAAAGTACCTATAAGTATGTCAACTGTTACAATTTCATGATGGATCTGGTTAAGTTAAGGAAATAGTTAGAGCGCGGTCTTAACGGCTCAGCTTTAAGAAAGAATATCTGTAAAATACAATGTTCAAACTTCATAATGTAAAACGCTTTTAATTTTAACATTGCATGTACCTATCTCGAAAATGGTTAGCGTAAAAATATGTTTGCCTGCCAGGCATCATTAACACCCATATTCAGTATCCAACTAAGTTTTTTAAATTATATTAATGCCATAAATATATTGCCAGGTTAGGTAAGCTCTGGCAGGGCCCTGGGCCTTGTAGTTGAGAAGGATATTAATGGTTTAAAAATAGATCTAATGACCCTTAAATTTTAGGGGGCCCGGGGCGGCAGCCCCTTTAATCCCCCACCTGAATCCGACGCTGTATGAAGATGGCCTGAGGTATCTACTTGACGAGCCCCAAAGGCGTATTGTTTTCCTAGAAACATTTTTTGAAGGTATGGCAAAGGAATACTTATTGCAGGCAGCAGCCAATCTTTCTACCTTTTGTCTGCTTTTCAATCTTTCTTCCGCTTATGTACCTTTATATAACGAGCAGAGAACGGCAAACGAGCAATCGGAACCCCTGACGACAACCGATGACCAAAGACGATTTCTACGCAGAAGCGTTGCCCTCCTATCTTCCTCCCTTCATAAGGGCTCGAGGGTGCCATCGGCCGCCTTTGCTGATGTGCTCCGAATCTGTCAGCAATATGGCATCTCGGCGACTGACCAGTCCCCTGAAAGGGGCCGGACTCCTTCAAAATAGTAAGGCCGATACAACAATCTAGATCACTCTCTTGTGAAGTCGAGGCAATCCAGTGAGGTCGGATTCCCATTCCTACCCGTGACTAAAGTTAGAGAGACAGTATAAGTTTGGACGTTGTGAAGCAGGGACTTTAACGGTGTCCTTATACCTACTTAGAGTGTTTCAAGCACTATTTTTCATTTCCGTTTTTATTGGAGGACGTGTGGCTCTACACATCTACACTAGAAATTTGAGAAAAAGTTGTCAGGAACTTTAAAATAAATTAGACTAGGTACTTAATGCAATTTTATTTGGTTTCTCGATGCAATCCATTTACCAGCCCCACACCTGGAGAGCTCCTCTTCCCGCCCGCGCAGGCGTATCTGGAACCCTCCCATGATGAGCTTTCCTTACCTTTTTCTCTGGTAATGCACCATAATATGTTTACGCACGCTACCAAGGAGACCGGTTGACTCAACTGACCCCAGTACTCCAAAGGAGCACGCCACGTCACATAGCCTTGTAGCTCACAGAGGCACGCAAGTCCCTCGCCACGACAAAAAGCAGCACTTCGGGGGGAGCTTTATTTACCTATAATATTTTAATACAATAAAAATTGACACGGAGAGGCACAAGACCTTTTAAAAATCTATAATAATATTTAAGAAGTCCGGACTTTATCCAAGTGTGATTTATTGAAAAATATGTTTTATCATTATGTATCTTGTGTATTTTTTCCGATATAAAATTCTAGATTTGAAATTTTGGTTTCGCGAGGAAATCTTTTTCACATACCCTTGGGTGGTAACTAGTGCCATGCATAACCATTGGATCCGCACGACGAAGGCGGGATTACTCTCGCCACAATGTGCCATGCACTGCTGTTTCGCACCCATTATTTTCAATGTCTAGGGGAGGATCTGCATAATTATTGTTACATTAGGCTGATCATGGTAGTCATCTGAGAGATACCCCAAAGATGCTGCCACATTGTCGTAGTGGGGCTTGCGTGCCTCTACAATCCCCAAGGCTATGCCGGACAGGGCTACCTATACCGGACAAGCTTGAGAGGAGAGGAGAGACAAAGAGCAGCTCAGCTGGAGGTCTTCCACTCGTCCCTCTGAATCAGCAGATGGCGGCGTGGATTAAGATGACCGGCGTGGCGTGCTCCGTTGAAGCATTGGGACCAGACATCAGGATGGGAACCTGACTCCATTGCACGGTTCCCACGTTCAGAGGCGGCCGGAGAGTCCCGAGGGACGAGAAGTCTGGCCTTTTCATCGAGACCAGCCTGTCGCTGGAGGGACCCTGTTGCTTGTAGATCCGGGGCCCTGCCATAATAGCGACTGAAGATACCCGCAGGGGTTTAGTCGGTAAAGGCAACCCAATTGCCAAGAGCGACACTGTACCCGGTTGAGCCACCCGAGTTCCTAGGTAGGGTACGTAAAGGTATTCCCCTGCGTTACCAAAAAAAAATGGTAGTCATCAAAAAGGCTCAGCTACGTTTGCCTTCTAATTTTAATGTATTCCAGAACTAGCCTCTTTGCGTCCATAACTACCCTACGTGTCGCCGGGGAGGTAAAGTCGCAAGGCGCCGCAACCCACTCTTTAGAAAATTCCGAGTTACAGAGGAAACCAAACGACAGGGAATTAATGATGCACGACATGTACTAATCTCTATCTCTTTTCAATAATATATAAATATTGTTCAATTCGAGTCTCAGAATTATCGACTGTATCAATTGCAGGTGTACTATTTCTATTGGAGCCCTCGTAGACTGCAGACCTTTTATCCAGTATGAGGGAAATATCTAAGTGTCGAACATTACGATTCGGTAACGTATACTGAATGAAGCCCTACCTAACTATAAGCTAAGGCCTGTCGTCTGAGGCAGCCGATTAATGAATAGTGTAACTAATAGTAGACCATGGAGGGGGGAGGAAAGGGAGCAATGCATCTGTATGACCTCTATATGGATGTCTATGGGCGTCGGTAGTCATGAAAATGACTCCGACTGCTTGTTTGCTCTCTTATACTATAAAAAATATAGCATATTCATGGTATACATAAATAAATAATTCAAAAATACTGTATGAAAAGAGTCGAGGCATTTTATTATGATTCAAATGAAAATATTTCATAATGGCTTATTTGTTAAGAAGGATCCAATATTTTAACTAATTTGATTTTACGTACACTATTCTTGCATCATTCTTAAGCTAGTGTTCTAGCATTTACATATAGGCGTTATATTTACATTATTAACAATGTATACATGTCCTTTGATAAATGATGCGCATAAATCATATACAGTTTTTCACATTTGTTAGCAGCCAAATAAGTAATCATATTTTTATAATATATTTTTTTACTTTTTGTACCCAGCTACTTTTGCTAAGATTTTTCTACTTTAAGCTAATATTCAAGGGTTCATTGCAATTTTATCATGGCTTTTTAAACATCATCAAAATTCAAATGGATTGAATTATGTTTGTAAAAGATAAGATGTAAACAGTCTTCTCTGCCTACCGCAGTAGCGAACTGACGACTCTTACACACAGTAACACATTAACATTTGGTGTATGAAATATAAGTAAATACACAAGATAAGAAAAGTTTTGCTCTACTACCGCCATTGCTAAGAGAAACAAATTAATCCATCATTTCATTTATATATTTTAATTGCTTCTATATTGAACTGCTGCTGACAATGTACCTATGACTAGGCTGGAAGGCATTCAAATTTACCTTCCAGTCTAGAATTGAGGGTCAAAACTTGAATATGATAATGAAGAAAATTAAATAAAAATAAATCCTAATCTTCTAATTTTCACGCTCAGCGTTCAATTTAAAAATTGTGATGTGATTTATACCTAATGAGGTAATTATATGATTGCAATGAAGAACGCATTGATAAAAATGCTATCAAAGTGTCTCTAGATAGTAGGATTCGTAAGTGCTTAATGTAATGCTTATGGGACAGGGCGCTAATCCTAGCAGGCGCAAAAATGACCAGACCAGCTGGGAATACAAATATTGTGGGCGGGTAGCCGTAGAAACACGACCGAACACTCGCAAAGCTTGTGACGGCACTGCCTAGATCCAAATAAATAGAAAGCCGGGATTAAATTCTAATAATATTTCTATATTCAGTCCGTTACAAACATTTTTGTACGCATTTTATATTAATTATTAATTTAATTTAATGTAAAACATTCCAATTTATCGCTAATTTAGTTTTTCAAATTTACCATTTCAATAATTCTATATTGCTCTAAAATGTTACATTTACTATAGCTACAAGCGTAGCAGCTCACACAACCGAATGTTTAGCGAATGCCGAATATTGCTACAACCAATAATGCGCATCATTTACATTATTCGTAACACATTTTACAAACAGTGGAAACAGATCTGTACAAATTCACAGAACACAAATGTCGCTTCAACTATCTTAGGCCGGAACTACGCATCATTCAGTAAACTTCATAATGAGGAAGAAAACTGGAAAAGAACTTTGTACATTAAGTTATTTTATACAGTTTCCTTTAATCTTATTTTATTATAGCAGATACCAAATCTATTATATTAAATATAAGTACCTCATAAAAGGTTACATGTGAAATGGTAGTCCTCTTTACTTTTTTACTATAATACTGATGAAACTGATGGTTAAAATAGCCCCAAGTTTTAAGTATCAGAAAAAACAAATGAACATATTGAATTTCACAGCTTAGCTTAGCAGTAGGTAAATATATAAAAAGTGACATAAAACATATTAGTGTTTTCTTCACAATTTTTTTCTCATAAGTTGATCATATTGTATTGAGACATGCTTCCAAAGAGGAGAAATTCTCAAACAATTTTATTGCAGAGCAATAGACACAGCTCACCATACTGTCAAAACTTTTATAAAGAGATAAGATAAATATTGTATTAGGATAACAATTATATGTAAATAAATGTAATAAAAAATATATGTAATTTTTAATCAATTGTCAATTAAAAGTAATTTTGTTTGTAATTTTAATATAGAAAAATCTGTAAATCATTAAAATAGGGGAATATGGGTTTAAAAAGGTAATGAAAGGTGTTTTATATATGTACATTCAGTTATTTGATGAACCAAAGGTTTGTTTGAAAAGAAACATACAATAATGTAATGAACAAATTAAGACAAGATTTCTTGTCTTAATTTTAGTTGAACATATAGTTCATGACATTGTTTCTTAATTTTGTATCAAAATTAACATTAATAAAATAATTACCTAATTTAGTATTCTAAAAAGTTCTAAAAATTATTTGTCTAACAAATTTTATTATACAAAACATATAACAGCATTTTAACGTCCAATGAGATAAAATTTTAATTAATGAAACAAATGAAATTTGTATAAATTAGTGGGATGGCTGAATGTTGTTGAAGTTTAATCAATGATAAGTAATTCCAGCGTTTACACTTAAATACATATATTTTAATAATACTTTGCATTCCATAGAATTTTGGCTAAACCATTAAAAACATTTTACGTTCTATGCCTCTACAAGATAACTCAGAACTAAATATTAAGTAACTGATCATTCATATCTTAGTATGTGTATAATGTCAAAGCAGGAAAGTTTTCATAGTAAACATAATATATGATACCTATCAAGTGTGTAAAATATAGATTAAACAGTATTGTTTCTAGCAATACCTACAGTTATTTCTCAAAAACTAATAAGTTTGTAATAATTTTGTGCCAATCAGATAACATATTTTGAAATGTAATAAATATCCATGGAACCAATTCAATAAATTCAATATGAAACCTATCACAACATACTTAGTTTGAACCTCACAGAGTAATAAATACCAGATACAATAATCCTAGTCAGTTATAATAATTAAACTAATAATTGAATAATAACGGTGGAAATATAACCACAAGGTGATTGCGGCTGTCAGTCTGCCGACATGGCAGTGGGAAAATCTATAGTACGACTCTCATTACCAAAAATTAATCTTAAGCGTTTCATGGGAGGCAGGGGACGGATGGGACTGTGTTTGCGATGACGCTCTTTTGATCTGCGTCGCTTTTTTAAACGCCGAGCTGTTTCTGGGTCTACACCTTCTAATCGTAAAACTTCATACTCGGGTACTTCTGATACACCACCACAATCCATAACTTCCTCCACTACAGGACTTCTTTTCACCCGCAATGTTAATTTTAAACCTCTCCTTGGTGGTGTACAAGGACATTCACTGCTCTTGTTGGAATTGTCAACCAACCATGGAGGAGCAGGGTCAGATTCTTTCTTTGTTTCATCAGTCCTATTTGTAATGTCACCCTTATGACGTTTGTTTATTTTACTACTATCATTAGATTCACTTGGATTGACATTTTCTCTAAAGTCACTAATTTCACTCTTTATACATGCATCTGTACTTACACACTCAACATTTTCTATAGATTTTTGTTCAAGATTTTGAATCTCTGTGTTGTCTGTGCCTACTTCATCTGTCAAAGGCATTTCTTCAGATTTCTGCAGAGATTCTTTAGTATCACATTCATTCTCCATCACTAATTTACTTTTAGTATTATTGGATAAGTTAGACAGGGATCCACAACTTTCTATTTGGTGATCCTGTTCAATTTCATCCTTTACTGTTATTTTATTACTTTCATCTTCAAACACTTCAGATTCTATTTTCATAGAATTACAATTACTTTTATTTAACTTTATTTCTGAATTTGATTTAACACTATTTTTAATTTTAGAACTAGAAGACTGGACACCACCCTCGTTAAGCCTTTTATGACTTCTCAATACAATTCCAGAATGAGAGTCCCGACTGCTACGTGAACTAGTGATACTACAGCATCGGGATGGAGGTGCTCTTGTCTGTGTTATGGCAGTAGCTGTGGTAGCTCCATTTAATAATTTGCTACTGTCTGTCCGTCGACGTAAACGCTCACCTCTATTTGAAGCAGAAGATTCTCTACTTCCTTGGCTTTCTTTCATAGGTCCATCAACAACATCAGCTATGCACCCTTGAGCTATTAACAGCTCTGCATCATATCGAGTCAGTCCCTTTTGCTTCATCTCTTTCATACTTAGTGGTGAAATTATATTTGAGACCTGTCTATTTGATATTCGAGGTTTTTCAGTATTTTTACCATTAACTTGTTTCTGACGTTGCTTAGCTTTTGTCCTATTAATTCTATTGTCCGTTTCTCTAAACCTATACCTAGATGCTTGTTCATCATTTGAAGCACTTTGCACAGAAAATGCACCCTTGCCTCTTCTCTCACACGTTTCACATTCACAATAACAATTGCCATTACCAAAAAAATCTTCTCCATAAAAGCAAGTTATTTCTTCACCAACTTCAATGTCTCTCAATACACGAACAAAAGCCTTACCACGATCCGTAGCTTCAAATGTACAAGTCGGTCTACAGTCGTGGTTGATGTATGCTGCTGGGCCCAGCCATAATTGTGCACAATTTTTTCTACAGCTATACATAACAGAAAAATCATTTTTCCCTGGATGCAAGAGTTGCTTTTCTTCTTCTTCAGTCATTTCTGCTATACATCCAACTAAGAAGTCAATTCTCTCATGTTTAAAAAATTTTTTTGTTGTGGAAATTTTAGCCCCTACTCTACCTTCCAAAGAATACCTATAACAAGGTTCTATAACAAATCCAGCTTTCTTATCAAACACACGAAGGTATCTATATATCTGAAAATGAAAAACAGTAAAATGTTAAAATTACAAGAATAATATCCCAAACTTTAATTTAAAAATTCCCTACTTACATGTTCCCTTAATTTGTTTTGTTGATGTTTGTTTTTACTAAAATGTCTAGGCATCCATTCACCATTGGCTAGTTTGTTGTAAGCTTTGTTATAGTCTTGTGTTTGTATAAACTCTTTGATAACATTTTTTAATTCCTCTTTGTTTGTTTTGAGCGGCCTATACCGAATGTTCATCTTGTGTGTTGTAATGTCGAGATAAGGATCGACAATGAGGGCCGTAGCTAAGTCGTCATATTCCGACAGCTCACGGGGAGTCATGCCCATGGGCTGCATTTTGTGGAGCACTTGCCTCCCTGGATATGTAGTAGATCCAACAACCATTCTGAACACCTAAACAAAGACACAATCGAGAACATAAAATCACATTAAAACCTGGTCAGAAATGGTTTATAACATACAACATCGTATGGCATATTTCATGAAATATTATTTTATTAATTAACTATGCATCAAAGCGGTCTTCAACAATTATTTTCAAACAATCTTTCTTCACTGCATTATAAAAGGACAAACATGGCGGCCGAAAACGAAACTCAAAAAAACGACACGTCAAACATATACTTTTTCTCTCTTATTTAATCTCTATTTTGATATATCTTAACTCTACAAAGTACCACACATATATAACAATCTAATAAACTTACTTATTTCATTGAATGTACATGAAATTCATGATTATTTCAGATAACAAGCCATATATGCTCACAAACTGGACGCTCACAATAGGTTATTTATTTTCTAAACCAAAAAACAGTTTTTTCATTTACACATAAATTTTATTTTCAAGACATATCTCTCTATTTAGAAAATGCAATTAATTATAATGTCTGAAAAATTCAAAGAAACGCTGAAAAACAACCATGTTTTCGTTAACTTCATTGAGTTCATTCATATTAAGAAACATTTATGAAGATATGAATCTATGACATATTACACCTATGATAATTATTGCTCGAAGATTTTATAAAGTAAATTAAATAACATTTTATATTAGTTTATACTATCTATTTGAATTTTAATGATTCTGAATAATAAATAGAATTTTAAAAAATGTGTATTCTTATCACATGCTTCGTAAATGTACTATTCATTTTGTTTTTTTTTATTATTTTTAAACCTGTACAAAGCAAAGAACTGCAACTTACAAGTGAACTGTCGCGGTCAATTTAGGCATTATCAATATTTATAGATATATAATATACATATTATCATCATCATCATCATCATCAGCACCAAAAGTCTTGGTCACGATCCACTGGCATCCATCCATAAATGTTATGATTTATGCGGTAATTTTATCCTGTTGTCAAAGGTAAGGATTTTTCTGTTGATTTGAATTTTATTATAAAACTTTAAATAATTAAAATGCGAAATTTACACTACAAAAAAGAAAAATAAGTTAAAAAAAAGAAACTTAAAAATCAGTTGTCAGCTTGCAGCGTTGCAGCCAGCGTTCCTGTAGTAATATAGTACTCTTTGGTTGCAGCCTCAAGCCTGTCAAATGTGGTTCCTTCATTCTTGACACTTCACGTCGGTGGTCAGTTCAAATATTGCGCTCAAAATTTTGTTAGATAAAAATTTAGGAATAACGTGTCATAACATTTCTTCGTAATTAATTCTTATTTCTGATTAATTAATAGTTATTCAAATATTATTTCTATTTAGGTCTTAAGATACAATTTTATATTAATATGTAACATGGTGTATTGGTTGCAACAAGATAGCCTGTGTAGTGTGATTAAATTCTCATAGCTGAACAGTGACTTGAAACTCTATAACAAATTCTTATTTGTTTAAATTATCATATTATATAACCGAACTGTAGTAATTCGATCTGTAAGTAAATGTTTTTAATTCATATTTTTCCATTTAATGATTGATAGCGATTCTGATTATCTATCTTACCATTACCGTAATTAATTATTAATTTTTGATTTTTATGTTTATTGTTAACATATATAGAGCGAGTGTATTTTCTAATATTTATGTTACCTTTTAGTTCATCATTAATAATGGCGCACTCATCAGGAAGTACTGGAAATTTAAAAAATGGTGTTATTGATTTCGTGGCTGGGTCATTAGGTAATTTTTTTATGTTTTACCAACATTTTACGGTTTCATAATGAAATATACTTTACAACTAATACAATAAGGTTGACCTGATTAGGACAAGGACTGTTGAAGACGATGAGCTGGTAAGGACTTCAGTCATTTTTATGATTATATTTTTTTAATTACAATGGTTTTTAATATTTTTATTTAGATTATCAAATTCTTTTTGTTACCTAGTTTTGATCAAACAAAAATATGAATGTAATAAATTAGAAATATTGCATCACCTGATGACCATGTTTTGCGGTTGACAAACCAATCCCTGCTATAGCTTAATAAACTAAAGATCTACCTTCATTCACAGTCACCACAAATTAGCAAGCAAATTAAGTAGTACTTATTATTTGCTGCCATTGCCTGCTTGCACATGTCTTGTGTAATATACTGGTCTGGCCATAAATACTGTAATAAAAAGTAAATCAAAACAACAACTGAAGCGGTACACAAAGGAAGGTCACAGAAAAGTGTTGTTTACGGATGAGAAAATTTTTCAACTGAGCAACATTTTACAACCATTTTGGTCATATTTATGCTCAAAGGTCTAAGGAAGCTTCCCAATCTGTTGACAGAGTGCAACATGGGCATTATCCGACTTCAGTGATGGTTTGGTGGGGTGTTAGCTATGGAATGACTGAGCCATATTTTTGGGAAAAAGGTATCAAAACATCGGCACAAGTGTATCAAGATACCATTCTTGAGACAGTAGTAACACCATGTTCAATCTCCAAGTATGGTCCTTCCAGCAAGACTTGGCACCAGGTCATAAAGCTCGGTCTACAAAGCAGTCTTGGTGGGAAACATATGTCTCGGATTTCATCAAAGCTGAAGACGCCATCGTCTTGTCCTGATCTTAATCTGCTGGATTATGATTTATGGTTAGTTTCAGAGAGTTCAGCTTGCTCTAAACGCCAGTGAAGAATATCCCCATGGAAAGAGTATGTGCTTCTATTGAGAAATGGCCTCAACATTTAAAGAACTGTATTGTAGCCAATGGAGACCACTTCGAATAAGCTTTCCATATTTTAATTGTTTTATATTTGTGTATTATACTAACATGCTGAAAAGTAATAAATGTTATTAGCAATGGGCTATTTTCCAATTTTTAAAAATCCACTCCAGAATGTTTATCAGAATCATCAGATCAAGAAACTTATACAATTTTTTGTTTTCAATTCTGATAAGTATTTATCTCAAATTTTCAAATTAAAAATACATTATAAAGCCTGCGAAAACACTTATTTAAGCAAAATGGTGTCTTGGGATGTGTTAGCTTTGTACTATTTAGAACTTTTTTGTTGTTGTTGTCAGGTGACAAATCCATAAGTTGAGCTAGAAATTTGACAAGTGGCTAGTACTATGAATGAATTAATGAATGAAATATACTTTATTTTGCATATTACAGAAAACAGAAAAAAATAAGTTACATTTTAAACTATGACTATCAGTAGATTTCGGAAGCAGCCTCTATGATTGGTTGGCTCATGCATCTTCAATTTCACGTCGTTTCGTGTCATGTGACTCATGAATAAAAATAAATATTATTAAAATTGATTTTAAAATAAAATATTGATTAGTTACAAATTATTTGACTACATAATGACTTTAAAAATCATATTAATTAAAGATTACATTCAATAAGCTTTTATTTTTAATACTGGAAAATGGCCCATTAAAGACTTGGTAGGGTTTTTTTTGACTTTTTGTAGTTTTTAGTGTTTTTTTTCTTTTCTATAGTACAGGAGGCAAACGAGCTTTAAGTTACAACACAACATCAAAACAATTATAAGTCTAGCTTGTTAGATATCAGGAGTTGTGGTTGGTTAAGTTGCCATATCCCAGTTACATGTGTTCTTTATCTTCTTGTATGATCACCAGATAGAGTAAAATACACACATGACATGTTGTTTATACTCAGGATTAAGTCTGCTGCATAACTAAATATTTTCATAAAGTGTTTGTAGAGCGATAGCAACATCCATGAAATTTTGATGCATTTGCACAAGGCTACTCCAGATTCTTGTCATCTATTGGACAATAATTATACCAACACTGAACCCTACATTACTTTCTTACTGTAGATTGAGCTGGTCTCCATGACTCCAACATTTCTAGCTCCTATATTGCATTGGCTGGACCCTTCTACTTATCTTATTAAAACACACACACTTTGATAGCTTCAATCTTAGGTTGTCTGCTGCCACCGTTATAGTTGTCATTGTTATGTCATCACTCTTGTTTAGTTTGTTTATGATTCACATTGTCTTGCCTTCAGGGAGTAAATAGGTAAAAATGATTTTGTGAATGAAAATGCTAATAACTCTTTAGTGATGACTTATATTATCTCACTCAGTTGTCTTTAAATACCTAACTGTATGTTAATATTATGTTTTCCTCATATGTGGACTTGAATCAATCAGATATTAAGTTATATTAGCCTTATTCTCTCAATCTAAAGTTCAACGTCTTACAACTTATCTACTAAACATAATGGCCATGGCGGCGACAATATATTTATCAAGAATAAGTAATTAAAAAGGATCGGCCTCTTTACGACCTCTTATGTATATTTATAGACAGATAACATTTCTCGATGTCAATTAATGTTTTATTATCTTTAGGTGGAGTCGCAGTTGTATATGTGGGTCAACCATTAGATACTGTGAAAGTGAAAATGCAGACCTTTCCGCATCTCTACAAAGGCATGTATGACTGCTTGAAAATGACTTTAAAAAACGACGGCGTATTTCGGGGTCTGTACGCTGGCACCACGCCGGCTATTATGGCAAACGTCGCCGAGAATTCAGTCCTCTTCGCCGCGTATGGATATTGTCA
Source organism: Calycopis cecrops (assembly GCA_001625245.1). Classification (NCBI taxonomy): domain Eukaryota; kingdom Metazoa; phylum Arthropoda; class Insecta; order Lepidoptera; family Lycaenidae; genus Calycopis; species Calycopis cecrops. The sequence goes on along the minus strand of LUGF01041162.1, from coordinate 106,644 downwards.
AAAACTTGTGTGTCACATGACGGGCACTGAGGTACGCGTTAAATACTAACCCTAAAGGATCAAAGATATAATAATCATGTTTGTTTTGGTGCCAGATCTGCCGACCTTGTCGAAAACTATTTGAAATAGAGACCCGCTCTAACTTGGCGTGGGTATACAATCTATTAATCCCATCCAAATAGAATTCACTAAACCGCAGGGCTAATCAGAAAGATGGCCAGAATATAGAATCTATATTCTAGTATTTTTGTGGTCTCTGTTAAGTTTGACTCATGAAGATATACCTGATCGATGTAGGTAATGTCTTTATTATGCACCTTGTGAAGTGTCTCAAAGTTGTTTGGAAATCAAAGGTACAGCTCGTATTGAGTACCACCATCATGCTTAACATCGACTTGGAAGGGCTAGAATTTCCTGAACGGATCGGGGAAAAAGATTAAATCTGAATTCAAACAAGAATGGGATGTTTGAGCATCTACATTCGCTTTTCAAAACTGTTCCAACAGGGGCGTAGCGAGCGCCGTGTTCATCGTATCACTTATATAATGCCCCCGTGCTAGTAGGGCCCTGACATGGTGTGATATTGTTACTCCTAATGCTCCTGAATATATCTTCACAAACAAATTTATAATACGGGGCTGCGTAGCGACAAGCTACGCCTCTAGTACAGTCGGTCCTACACAATCTGTTTGCGTTATAAATTAAATTGTATAACATCGTTATCGTTTCAGAGTGTTGATAAGCTATCGACGCTGGGCAACGCGTCCGCTGGATTTCTGGCGTCGTTTTTCTCGTCCTTTACCCTCTGCCCGACGGAACTGATCAAATGCCAGCTGCAAGCGATGAGGGAGGTCAACGTACAGGGCGCACAAACAGCTGTATGATTGATTTGGGTATTCTTCGAACATTTATCATTTGTGATACTGTTATTGGTGTAAATATTATCATGCTCATGTAAATAGTGACATTAACGACATACACTCACCAGAAAACATTTAAAACTTAAGAAGCAAGTATGCGGCGTAAACTAAGTAATAATTCAAGTCCATCACTCGTATCACACACTCATACATCTTTTGAGCTTGGTTGTGTCTGTTTGGCTTGTTCATCAAACGTAAAAGTATCGAACATCTTCCACCCCATCTACCTACTTACAACATTGTCTGTTTACTCTACTAAAGTGTAGACACAAGCAGTGACTGCCAATAGAGTTGACGGCATCACTGAATGTCTCGCCGGAACTGTACAATGTACATACAATATCATCTAGTATATCATCATTATAAAATTACGTGAATGGTGCACAAAATTGTTCAACACAAAAAACGTTTGGAGTTCATTTACAGTCCATGATCATAGCCGCCGACCGGTTCTCGAAACGTCGAGTATTCTCAATATTATTTACGAATTTCTCTTGTCACGATGTTAGTTGGCCATACTCCTCCGATGTTTATGAAATTTTGTGTACCTACATATCGTGTAGATCTAAGAATCGACCAACATCTATTTTCTCTTAGGTATCTTTCATCTCGAAACTACGGAATCGAATCTTACGCGGATGAAACCGTGGAGCGCAGCTAGTAATATATTTAAGTGACGTAAATTTACGCAAGCGTCTTAAGCAATGAAATCATCCTCGTTTATCACGGAATAATGTCGTAGCAAGACCAGCGGGTGCGCGGCAAATACTAATGGTTCGCAAATCTTGGCATTGGCAGAATTATCTTGTTCTGTTATCTCTAGCTAGTAATGAACTATAATTTTATTGTACACGTGTACATGTGTCGCCTCTGTGTGTATTATCATATTTAAAAAGTTTATTGCGTATCGGGGCAAAGAGCAGTTACAGACATTTGCCCCCTTATTAATAAACATGGAATAACTATATCCAAGTAATAACCTGGTAATAAACTGACATCTGTCAAATTCCATACATTTTTTGTGTTTTTTATTATGGAATTTGACAGATGTCAGTTTATTACAAGGTTATTCCTTGGATAGAGTTATTCTATGTTTATTAATAAGGGGGATAGTGTACTCGTCACAGATATTTTTTTAAGCATTATTGGGAATCATTGGGTTTTTAAGCAGGAACAACATAAACATCAATTTATCTCTATTATAACTTATCATTATAGGTTCCCTTAAACCAAAGGTTACCTGGAAGATATTGCTACCTAAGCAAATAAGGTCGCCTTTTGTGTACATAATCTGAACTAAGCATACCAAGATTGTCTGTTTATATATTTGTGTACACAATAAATAATAATTCATTGTTTTATACAAGACGTGTTACTCGTGTCACGTGTTATTAAGATTTTACAATATGTATAACAGTCCGGAGTCAGCAAGTTGGCCTCGAAGAACACGGTAAAACGTCGGTCCTGCGCCTGATATGTCGTGTCAGCCTGCCGTCCTAACGACATACGAATACAACGTGCTATTGTGCCTGCGCGCACACTTATGCACTGTTTTGGGCACATGGTTAGTACCTGTCTATAGAGATGAATTAGGTTAGGACAGCAATTCTCAACCTTTTTTTTGTTGCGGCACATATTTAACGATTTCAAAATTTGGCGGCACACATAGAAAAAGATAAAAATTATTTACTTACTACAACACACTGCATAAATAGTTTATGACAAAAAATTTAAATATACGAAATACTACAACAAGTAATAACTTTTTAAATATTTTTCTTTTTAAATGATATAATTTAATAATATTAACATTAATATAGATATATTTGCAAAATTTGGCGGCACACAAAAGTGCCGCGGCACAGTCGTTGAGAATCACTGGGTTAGGACTACAATAACATTTAAATAAATAGGTATTCAATCACACAGGTTAACTTAACATTCCTATGAAGTATAATGTAATACTCCTGTGAACGTAATTAACGTAATACGGGATATCTCGTGGCTAGTTTCTTTTTTTCTGGTGTTTGATTGTAGACCTGATGACTTCATAGCAAATACTTAGCAATAGCAAGATGATCAGTAGTAGACCTACACAAACATTTTTGAATATCGCTTCAACTATAAATCGAAAGGATTCTAATTTTCTATTTCGAGGTAACCTAGGTAGATACTTACGAACGGCGCGGCGGGCGGCGGCTGATATATTAGGGTCAATTCACACCAAAATCGCGGCGAAGCGCAGCGAAACGGAGCGCAGTTTATGTGTCATATGAATTTCAACTTTATGATAATTACTATAATACTTATTATCTCATGAGAAACTCGAACGAGACGCGCGGATTCCCGCGAAGTCGCTCGAATGCTTCAGAAGACGCGAGAATTCGATAATAAGTATTATAGTAATGAAAATAAACTTGAAATTCATATAACACATAAACTGCGCTCCGTTTCGCTGCGCTTCGCCTCGCTTTTGGTGTGAATTGACCCTTAGCGGGCTGAAGAACTTAACGAAAGAAAAGTACACCTTTTAATTTTTAGTTTTCAATACAATCGCCCTCAAGTGAAATGCACTTCTCATATCGTACCTTTATACCATTGAAATAATTCTATGGATATCTTTGGAAAATGGCTTTCCACGGCCGACTTCACCTCACTGTCGAACTATCTACTTATATTCCCTTTAATCTGTTAACTCCTACTTTACGTAACAAATATTATTTCTTCCGCTTAGTTTTATCTTATCTGTTATCAGATAATATAATTTTAATCGGATATTGAAATACCCCCCGGTTGGTATTTTACTATTTAATTAAGATAGCAAATATAAAATCGTTACGTAACATTGCGATTTAGTAGACCGTACTACTAAATCGCAATGTTAGTAATATTTATGATTGAATTTTCGAATATGGCGGCCATCTTAATTATTATCGTCATTATCAGTCAGATAACGTCAACTGTTAGACATGGGCCTTCCTCAAAGGGCGCCGTAGGTCACGGTCACAATATTATACAGTAGTTTAATCTTATTATACAAGATTGATAAAAGCGAGAGGCATTAAATTAAACCACATATACTCTAAGTGCCTACAATTAATCCGAAACTATTAAAAAAGTTTACAAGTATACAATATACTTTTTTTAAACAAGTTAAATAGAGGAAAAATTTAATCATGCTTTACCGGCGCATGCAACCTCGCACAGGGTAAATGACCCCGGCCGCCCGTAGTCGACGATCAACTGACGTACAGCATATACGAAGTGAGAAAAATCTTTAAAATATTTTCTGTGGCTAAACTATTGTTCCGATTAATCAGATTTTTGTTGTGTAGCCTGGAAATTATATCTACACTAAACATACTTAGTGTAAGTACCACATGCTCATTTAATGCCTCTCGATTTTATCAACCTTGTATAAAGGAGAGACTAGCCAACTATGCAGGACAAGTGTGTGCGCAGATATGTTAAGACATTATTACTGAATCTTGCGCAGATATGATTACAGCTTATTCTCTTTCCCTATTTCGAATGGACGGTAGTCCGTCAGATTGAATAAAAACCAGGCGCAGGACCGAGGGGTTATTATAACGTGCTCTCCGAAGCACGAAGTCGATACTTCACCAGATATGTAATTTTGGACTTTTCGCACACTTTTTTAGGATAGGTCGGTCATCTTTATCATCATCATCATCATCATCATTAACAGTCGCATGAAGTCTACTGCTGGGCATAGTCCCGTAGAACTCACACTCTTTACAAATTTATCTTTGAGCAACCGTCCCGATTCGTGTGCAATAGAGCATTGTAACCTCTTACTACCAATGCCATCTCTAACAATTAATTTATCTCCATTTCAGATAAAAGTGACCCCAATACAGCTGACGCAGCAGATATTTCGACAGCATGGCATACAAGGTCTATTCAGAGGTCTTGTGCCAACCATCATGAGGGAAATGCCGGGGTATTTCTTCTTTTTCGGAGGATATGAAGGTGTTTTTGAGTTTATTTATTACGCGGAGTCCAGTATAGTATACCCGTCCTTCACAAAATTTTTTTCTACAATTAATTAAAAATTGCTATTTTTTGCAAATTATATCTGTAGTTGAATTATTTATCTATGTTTCATAAGAAACATTAATTTAATTATAATTGATAGTCTATGAGTAGTTAACTATTTCTATCGAAGAGCGGATTAGTAACATCCATTTTTAATTATTTATTTAATGGTTTCATCGTCTTGTATCATAGAGACAAGGTACTTGAATTTAGTTATTTCATTTAGTGGGGTGATCTGTAGTAAAATTGCTGCTCGATTATCAGTGCCACTAAAGTTCCAGTGCATCACTTCGGTTTTTGGACTGCTCGCTCATAAGCCTCCATTGTCAAGTTCAAGCTGTCCTCCATGATTGTGTAGATTCTCAACATATTCACTTACAAGGACATCAAATTCCACGGAGGAGGATCTAGTAAATTCGCTGTAAGATGATTCATAATAAGAATAAAATAGCGGGCTCAGTACCGATCCTTGAAGAACCCTTACAGTGAACCTGCGGGTATCCGTACCACAGTTGTGATATCTCGGCACATGTACATCAATCAATCATACACTTGCCATACGAAGAGATGTTAGTTCGCTGTGCATCTGTTACCGTATTTTCTATGGGGAGTGTTCCGAGGAATTGTTCGGACTAATACCTGCAGCTGAATGTCACTATCGAACTTCGCGTCTAAATTCAAATTTCCACCGGCACCATGTAGATGTTCCGAAGTCCACCACTGTGCGCTTTAAACGCAACTTCATCCCGCGCACTACTTCTTTGTGGAATCAGCTGCCGCCCTCGGTATTTCCGGACCAATATGACTTAAGGATTTTCAAGAAAAGAGCCTACTCTCATCTTAAAGGCCGGCAACGCAATTTTAGCTTTTAACACACACTATAAGTGATCTCGAGGCATAAGATCGAACGCCTTTTCCAGGTCTATGAACGCCATGTGATTTTTCCATTAAAATTCTTACATTATGTAGAACGTCTGTGGTAAACGTACCAGATACAAAACCCCACTGATTCTCCGATATACTGGTAATTTTGAAGTAATCTGTTGTTAATCACACACACAAAATATGTTTATGTGTTGTAAATATATTTTTTTAGGTACAAGGGAGCTGCTAGCCAAGCCGGGTCAGTCGAAGGACGACATAGGCTTTGTCCGGACGATGGTGGCCGGCGCCGTGGGCGGGCTGGTCTTGTGGACGGTCATATTCCCCTCTGACGTCATCAAATCACGCATCCAGATATCCAACGAGAAACAAAAGTTCCTCACTGTGGGGATGGACATAATACAGAAGGAAGGTAGGTATCTGTTGCATATTCATTTACATTAGAAGGCGAATACTGGTGACACTATGGAGTTGTCAGATGATGCTTAAGATTCTGCTTAAGCTCCTCACAATGATAAGCTAGCTATCACATGTCATCCATGGTCGTCATGTCATTGGTCCTTCTCTACAATCTATGGACCCATAAACCACTGCCCAAATCAGGATTTTCTCGGTTGTCCCTGCAATTACGCCTGTATATGCTTAAATTTTACATGAGTCTGGTCTACTGATGTTTTTTTCCTGTGCCTCAAGAGGTTGCAGACCATACTAAAATTTATCTAAACATAATAAATCTGTAGAAGGGTCAATTCTGTACATTGAAAATATTGAAAAAATAAATAGCAGGGGGTGTTACTGGATCGATATCAAACCCAAATATGCGATTAAAAAAAATTTTGTCTGTCTGTCTGTATGTTCAGGCATCACGTGAAAACTTACGGTTCGATTTCGAGACTGGGTATAATTATACCTTATTATCCTGGGCATAAAATGGGATACATTTTTTCCCGGGAAAAATACGTAGAAAAACATTAAATCCATCCACGCGAAGACCGACATCCGCGCGGACGGAGTCGCGGGCGGAAGCTAGTTTCAAATATAAAATAAACTTTAGTATGACACTTCCACGCATTCCCGAGATTTAAAAGGCCTTGCTAGATGGACAACAAAATTACCCCTATAATTGGAAACCCTTTTTTCCCTAGATGACAACCCTAAAAACTGTCTTAAAGCTCAATGATTCGGGTGTGTCATAAAAATATGTAATAAAATGTGTTCCAGGTGTGCTGGCTCTATACAACGGTCTGAAGCCCACGCTAGTGCGGACGATACCGGCGACCGCGGCGCTATTCGTCGTCTACGAATATTCCAAGAAGCTAATGCACCAATCGTTCGGCGATTGATGATGTTTTGTGCACCAAAGAATAAATTATATTAATTGTTAAATGACTTTTTTTGACCTTTTTAAATGCGGTTTGTGCAGCGCCCTAGTAAGCTCTGGCGGTGCGGGCTAGAGTCCTTGGAGTTGAAAAGGGGGTCCCTTTTTATGAATACAAAAATGATCTGAAGGCCCTTAAACCTGCAGCCCCCTAAATCCCCGCCTGGATCCGACGCTGAGTTTGTGGGGTGATTTTGTGTTATGTAAGAGGTAGTGCCCACACAGCCATAGTCGAACTGCACGCGACAGAGGAAGGAACCTCCCGCTCACACCACGCCGCGCCGCCTTAAGGGTCAATTCACACCAAAAGCACGACGAAGGGCAGCGAAGCGGAGCGCAGTTTATGTGTCATATGAATTTCAACTTTATTTTCATTACTATAGTACTTATTATCGAATTCTGGCGACTTCTGGAATATTCCAGCGACTTCTCGCGCATTCCAGCGACTTCGCGGGAATCCGCGCATCTCGTTCGAGTTTCTAATGCGATAATAAGTATTATGGTAATTATTATAAACTTGAAATTCATATGACACATAAACTGCGCTCCGCTTCGCTGCCCTTTGCCGTACTTTTGGTGTGAATTGACCCTAAGGGTCAATTCACACCGATACGCGACGCGACGTGACGCGGCTTTGATTTCGCGCTGCGCAGCGCGGCGCCGCGAGACGCATCTTTAAATCGTATCATCAACGACGCCGCGCGGCGCAGCGGAACGTCTCTACTCGCCGCGGTTG
>LUGF01041162.1:67264-78950 GCA_001625245.1 Calycopis cecrops | reverse complement strand
TGTGTATGTGTGTGTGTGTGTGTGTGTGTGTGTGTGTGTGTGTTGGTTCGTGTGTACATGTTGTTCATGTCATGATACCTAAGTCGTTGTTATTAATTTTTCAACATCGTCATAGGTTAAAGTTTCAAGCCAATGTGTAATGGATATTTTACATTTTGAGTATTTTTTATGATAAATAAGTAACCGTTTATTAATTTTAGTGTATAAAAAGACTGATTGAAATGTAAATTGTCTCCTAGCAAACATAGAATTAATTTTACTTATGTTCTCGACAATGCAGTTTCTTTTGTTAGCTATGTTTGCGTCAAAGGCAAGAGATTTATGCTTTTTATGCACAAATTTTAAAATATATAATTTTCTGACCGTTAGCAAATTAGATGACTGATACAATTCATCTGTGGGGGATCGGTATGACTTAAAAACATGGTTTTTTAAAGACAGCGCTGAGATCTTTCTAGTTCCAGTAATTTAATTTTAGTAGTAGCAAACAATATGTAATTACTGATTGTGTCAAAGAAATATATATTTTTGTAATTAGTTGTTTTGTTGCCACATCTCTTAATATTTAAATGTCCAAGTGAGTTTACGAAGTCTATGCATAATCAATTCGATATGCTCATGTCAGCAAAGTCTTTGGTCCGCTATTAGTCCTAAGTATTTTGTATTTTTTACCTTTTGGATTGCTAGGCATGAACAATTGGAGTATTGTGCCTGTGAACATTTATGAATTTTAATGTGAAAATTTGGTGATGGTTGTGTTCTTTCAGACTTTGAGAAACATATATAACTAGTTTTTAGGATATTTAAAGTTAGCAGATTATTATTAAGCTATTTTAGCAAGTCCGATCTCTGCCTCTCTTTGAATCAATTCCCATGATGAACCAGAGAAGATTATAGCAGTATCGTCTGCATATGAATATACTTTTGCATTATTTATTTTTATGTTGCAAAGGCTATTAATATACAGGAGAAACAGTGTTGGACCCAGCACACTCCCTTGTGGGATTCCGTAAGTGGAAATAGTTGGCAAACTAATCACATTACCTATTTTTACGAATTGTTTCCTTTCCAGGAGATAATCTTTAAATAGTTTCAAAGGAATATCTCTTATACCTACTTCCTCCAGCCTGTGTAAAAGAATGGAAACAGAAACAGTGTCAAAAGCCTTTTTCAAATCAAGAAAAACAGCCAGGCATTTAGCTCCTTTATCCACATCCATATATTTGCGTTACAGCGGAAGTCATTGTCAAAATAGCGTCGTCTGTAGAAACACCATGCCTAAATCCAAATTGAGTAGGTGAAATAGTGGAGTGCCTGGAGCATATAAAACCGTGAAACCTCGGAATAGAGTTACAGTGAATGAATTAATATGATGTGTAGTATGTTTACAGTGCAGCGGAAATAGTTGTTACAATACTTCACCAGACTACAAATAGATGAAGTAGATGTAGACAACAATGTAACATATTTAAATAAACAGATTCTGTACTAAATTTTTTTTTGCTTTTCGTTAGTCGTAAGTAATTACCTTATTTTTTTAAATGTACACAATAAAGTACTTTTCATTTACTTATAATTATTAAGCTAGCCGAGAAATTCCATTGTATATAGCAGCTGCCGCTCTCCCCTCCACGTTTTTCTGCCTGTTCGAGATCCCTACTCCTATTTTCATACACAGGTATCTTTGAAAAATGTTCCTATATGTCTACTCGGGTAAGATTGAACATATAAATAAATAAAAAATACTGTTTTAGGTGAAAATATATGGTCAAACATTATATTTTTTTATAATAATTTGTTAAAAAAAAACAAAAAAAAAATGAAATGCACAAAAAAATAATGGGTAAACATTGCAATTTATAGTTTAAAAAACAATATCCCACATCGATCATATTAATTCATTCACTGTAACTCTAGTCCGAGGTAAAAACCCCCAGGAACTCCACTAAAAGTACTTATATTGTTTTTTGTGAGATAATTAGTAAGTCTATTATTAAGTATTTTTTCTAAAATATTTGATATGGCCTTTAAAACTGAAATAGGTCTATAATTAGAGTGCTCTGTTCTGTTTCCACTCTTGTGCACTGGCGTAATTATAACTTGCTTAAGTGCTTTGGGAAAAATACCTTGTTCGAAACAAAGATTTACCAAATGTGTTATAATTGGCACTACAATCACATGTGCTGTTTTCAAAAAGTTAGTGGGAATCTTATCCCAGCCTGGGGCACTATCTGATTTAAGACTCAGCAATGATGAATATACTTCTAAATAATCCGTCTGAAGAAGCACAAATGAGAAGGAGGGACGATCTACACTTTCTATGTTTAAAAGATTTATCGGGGTTCGCGACATTATGTCTTCCGCTAGGTTCTCACCAAAATTAGCAAAATAGCTATTTATTCTGCTTGCTGACTCCTGTGGGGTTGCTGCAGTTTGTAATAACTCCCAGCTAGAATTTTCTATTTTATTGCGGTGAGTAATGCTGTTGATAGTTTTCCATAGTTTTTTGGGATTCTTTTTACATTGTTTAGTTTTTCTCGTTCATATTTTCTTTTTAGATTCTTTATTAAACAGTTACAAAAGTTTCGGTATTTCTTATAAGTTATTTTAAGTATATTATTATAAGGATCATTTTTTTAATTTATTCTGCATATTATTACGATTTCGTATACAACGGAGCAAGCCGGGTGTCATCCAGGGTTTTATCATGCGGTGTTTTTGTGAAATTCTAATGGTAATAGTGTTTTGGATTAAATAATCTTGGAGGTTACTTATCAAACAATGCGCAAGCATATTTGGGTCTTGCAATTTAAGTAGTTGGCTTAAGTCCGTTTTTTCTAAACATTCCAGTGCCTTATTAAAATCAATTTTGGTTTTTGTGTTAGGGGTTTTGTTTCTATATTCACTGTAAGATAGTTTTAGTTTAGTCATTGAATGGTCAGTTATGGTTGTGTTTGCAATAGCTATGCTTGCAGTTATATTTGCAGATTCGATTTTGATCATAATATGATCAAGGCAATTATGGTGTTTGGTAGGAGAGGTGTAGCCAGGTAAGATTCCTTGCATAGCTAGTGCATTTAAGTAATAGAGTCTATTAGATCGGTCATATGAATTTTCATTTCCATTGTGTATCAGATTTATGTTTATATCCCCATCATTATTATGTTTTTATCCATAGGGCATTTGTTTTAATGTTGTTTAAGGGAATTAGTAAAGTTCACCTTCAAATCAAAAAAATCAGGGTTGTGGTATCATAAAAATGATACCACAACCATAATACTGAGTGGTTACCATTTTGGGTACTGGTTACACTGTTGCGCCTTTCCCGTTCTATTATCTACGTTTTCTTTCTTTTTTTTGTTTTGTTGGTTTTTTATAAGTTTTTTTTGTTATTATTATTTTTTAAGTATACTTTTGTTTTTGTTTTTCCCTTTTTATTTTTTGTTATTTTGTTTAAAATATATTATGTTTGTTTTGTCTTTTGGTGTGTAACCAGCCTAAATAAAGAAATTTTTATTTATTATTTATTTAATAATTCTAATGCGGAAGCATTAGAATTTGAAGATGATCTGTAGATGCCAAATATAATGACGTGAGATGTATTAATTTGCAAACAGGAAGCTTGGGTGAGTTTAACTTCTTTAACCTTAGCCATGCAAATATGTAAGATAACTTCAATTTTATTATTTCTTTCTTCAGCCTTTTATTTTGTGCTTGTATTCTCTTAATATTTAAATTTGCCTCTTGATAATGCATTCTTTATTATTAATAATATTGTTAAGTTTCCTTTTCCTAGGTGACGATGAGTTCCCCTTCGACGGATCTCCACCTTGTCGTGGTGAGGGGGCTTAGTAGCCGTGGCTTGGACAATCACGGTGAACCAAGAGGGATCCCGGGTGGGGACGTGTCGAGTGGGCTTCGCTAGGCCCGCTCTGGATGCGTCCATTGGACGCATACCGTCCATGGAGGTGGGGTCGCGGGAGGAGAGGTGTCTCGGTGTGTCGTTGCCGTGCACCCTATCTCCCGCGACCGAACGGGGGCGCACCGTCAGATGCGTTGGCGGTGGGGCCGCAGAGGAAGAGGAGATGCGGTGTGTCGTTGCCGTCCTCCCTGTCCTCTGCGGCCGTTTGTTGGTTGGTCCGCCGCCCCGCGGATGGGACCAGCAATTGCCGGAAGTCCTCCACCCGTCCCTCTGAATCAGCAGATGGCGGCGTGGATTCGGACGACCGGCGTGGTGTGCTCGGTTGGAGCATTGGGACCAGGGGTTAGGACGGGAACCTGACCCCATTGCATGGTTCCATCGTGGAGTACGGGACTGTTCAAAGGCAGCCGGACAGTCCCTAAGGAGGAAGAGTCTGGCCTTCTCACCGAGGCCAGCCTGTCGCTGGGGTCGCCCTGTTGCTTTTAGATCCGGGGCCCTCCAATCATAGCGGCTGAAGGACCCCGCAGGAGTTTAGTCGGTAGGGGCGTAACAAACGCCGAGCCCCACACAAGCCCGGTTTCAGAGCCACCCAGGCTCCCGGGTATCGTGCGTAAATGCATTCTCCTGCGAAAACAAAAACAAATAAAAAAAAAAAAAGTTGACGATGAGTTAGAAGTTGATATTAATTCTTTCTATAACAAAACAAGATGTTATCACTATACTAGAGTTTATTATTTTATAATGTGAATGTTTATTTATTTAAAATTGAGATATTTACGTCTGGTGTTCGTCTAGTCATTGAGGTATCTTCTCGAGAAGAGGAAGCAGCTAAATTTGAATCAGGTGTTTCTTTGGAATGAACAGTCTGCTGTAATTTAAATTTAATTAATTTTAGAAAACGAAATCATGTTATATACATTTCCTTGAAGATTATAATAAATACTAATATAGTTTGAGAAGACATACGGAAGTGTCTTTTACAATATGTACAATTTTTATAACAGGAATAGTTGCTGGTTTTAGATACCTACTACCAGATTTTTTTTTATGAGAAAATCGTCTTCATTAAATTGTTCCGAGCAAATAGTACTTGTTATTGTAGGGAACCAATTATTTCTACCCGTTATATCCATTGCTCTCGAATATTAGGTTCCTTTCTAAAATCTAAAATAGTAAAATGTATAAAAAAATGGTGAAAAATATATAATATTATATTCGTACTAAATTAATTAGTCAATATAATTTATTCACTTTTACAGAAATCAAATTTGTCGAATTTTTCATCGAATAAGTCACATCTCTTATTCGTTGCCAAGGACTCCCCAAAAACAAAGCCCAACCCATGCGATGCGTCTACTCGTGAAAGTATCGTCACTGCGCGCTATCTATGGCGTTGTGTGGATTGCTTGCGTACTTTACAGACAATGTATTTTTTTCTACTTGTTTGCAATATTGTTGTTTTGATCGGTAATTACGTAATATAAAATAATTTTTTTGAAAAAAAAAGACTATTAGGGCGCGTTCACATATACGTCCGTTTTACTGGATCCGTTTTACTGGATCCGTTTTACTGGATCCGTTTTACTGGATCCGGTATACTGGATCCAGTATACCGGATCCAGTATTTTTTATTATACGTTTATGTGAACGGACGTATTTTTTTTTATGATATAGGGGGGCAAACGAGCAGTCGGAGCCATTTTCGTGACTACCGACGCCCATAGACATCCGCTAGTATAGATCCGTTCACATAAACGTATAATAAAAAATACTGGATCCGGTATACTGGATCCAGTAAAACGGATCCAGTAAAACGGATCCAGTAAAACGGATTATGTGTGAACTCGCTCATACAACTAAATACGCTACCACAGATCCGGTAAAACGGATCCAGTAAAACGGACGTATATGTGAATGCGCCGTTATGGACTAAGTTTTTCGACTTACCTATGAAAAGAAATACCTCATTGCTTAATACTTGATGTCTGGCTTTTATTATTACAAATAATAATAGCGCAACACGGCATTTTAAACAAATTTTACGCAGCTCTTGTCACAATCACACTGCAAGAGCGACTAAAAGCACGACATTCGTGTTTCGTTTCAAGTACGATTATCTCATCATACTTGCGGCGCGCCGGCTTCGCCCACATTTCCTTTCCAACCTTATTTATCTATTCCGTGGTGTGTACAGTGAGTTGTTACTACTACGCACGTACTGTTGTTCGTAGTACATATAACTCAATGAGTGTATAAAATAGTCTATGGGTAGAGCTCTTAACGGGACGGGAGTGAGATAAAAAAAACAGCGCAGCATGAGTTTCACTGTGTACACCCAGTTGTTAAATGTGTAATGTGGTTTTAATGATTTTTATTGAAGTGTTTACTGATACAGAATTTTTGACAGCGTATGTGACTGATAGACCCGAGAGCCACAAGATCAAATTTCCGTCATCGTTAAAAACTGATAATAGTTGTAAATGAATCTACGGAAACTATTTCACAGACGCCAGATTATTCCAAGTTCACCAGTTGGAGGATCATCAAACAAAATATCGTTGATTTTACCCAAACAATGTATGCCACCATTTAAAGCTGATCTCCGATCGACAACCAGACAAACAAGAAAAAGAGGAAAAAGCAGGATAGCATACTCACGAAAAAAATAAAATTATAGAAAGCAATGAAAAGCTTGGAGAAAGTAAATGTAAAGTAAAAGAAGCAAAAAAGCAGTATTTTTAAAAAATGAGAGTTAAAAGAAATTTCCCAAATAAAAAAACGAATTCATCTTCATAGATTGAATGTAGTTCTGAGGAAAAACATGAAATAGTACCAGAAGTTAATGAGTCTGAATTAAGTGACATAGATGGATCTGAAAAGATAAAAACATGCCTTTTTTTAGAGGAAATTTTGAAAAATTGACCCGTAAACCGGTTATAGATGTCTATGTCCTTGCAGTTTTTGATGCAAAAAATGTTAAAGCTTAATAAGTGGGCGAGATTATTGAGGATGATGTACGGTACCCAACTACGGAGTTTCGTTCGTGCGGCTAATTAACAAGAAACTATGAAGTTTCGGATACCTTTACCTTTTAATCGGGTTTGATTTGGCTAATTTTCAAAGTCCAACAAAAAATTTTTCATTATAATTTATATTTAAAAGAATTCGACTTTTAAGTAATCTCATAAATATGGCTAATAAGGTGGTTCAATATGGAAAATACCTTGGTTCAAAGTGCACCCACCGGTGTACACATTGATCCAGATCGTTTTTCATTAAATCTTATTTTTATTTATTTATTAAGGATCGCCAACAAGGCACACAATGAATACATTATTATATAAATTAAATTAAACAAGAAAGCATGCAAGATATTGGTGACGCAGAGTAATGCCTTTACACGCGTTACTCTGGAACCCGGGTGGCTCCTAGGTACAGTGTCGGGCCGGTGTTTGAATGCCCCTACCGGCTAAGCCCCCTGCGAGTGCATTCAGCCTCTTTTGAGTGTAGGGTCCCGGATCTACGGGCTATAAGACAAGCTTTGAAATTTACCTGGCTCAATGTGAGACAATCGACTATACTTAGCTATCGCATTAGGTATGACCTGTAATGGTAGTTTTTAAGTTGTGAAAAAAAAAAATATTACTATCTAGGTACTTATATGTTATTTTCTT
The DNA here is from genome assembly GCA_001625245.1 of Calycopis cecrops. Classification (NCBI taxonomy): domain Eukaryota; kingdom Metazoa; phylum Arthropoda; class Insecta; order Lepidoptera; family Lycaenidae; genus Calycopis; species Calycopis cecrops. The sequence continues at coordinate 71,354 of LUGF01041162.1, read as the reverse complement.
GTATATGTGGGCGGTATATATATGTCGCCAGGCTCTTAGGTATCTGTGGGGCTTATAAAATATACAATACAGTAGTTCTAAAAGGTTTTAATAAAAATACCTTGATATTTCTCACCACTTGGTACCACCAGACCAGAAAAGAACTGGCAAGAAAAACTGGCGAGTACCCAAATACAGTAGCTTATTTAACATTATTCTGATGTAATGTAGTTATAAACTTATAAAGCATAACATAGCATGTCACAATATAATACAGGGTTAGTTTTTGGTCTTCGGCCATATTTAAAAATAAGGAAATAAACATTATTTCAGGGGTGTGTTTTTTTTAATTTTATTGTCTTATTTGTAATATTTTGTTACATAAACATAAATTTGAAACGGTCCGTAAATATACCTACGCGCATTAGCTAGCACCCGAAGAGTGTGTTGACCTCAACAGCTGATTATGTTTCGTATCCAAAGCGTGCGGCCGCCGCCGCACCGCGCTTCGCGCGGCGGCAATGATCAATTATATTACCCACACAGTATTTATTTTCGTACGGGACAAAAATATTTTTATATTATTTTTCTTATTTATTTTATTTCATAAATCGAATGTATTATCGATTCTGAACCAAATCTGAAAATTTGGCTGGTGACCAAAAACTAACTCCTGTGTAGATATACCTACCGTATAGCATAGCATTTCACAATGGATCTTAACATTATCAAACCATAATTAATGCTTGCAAAGTATTATTACAACATAATATTGAGTAATTATCCTTTGCATAAATAAAGTACTTAGCTTTTTCAAAGATAACTGCTATGTAATATTATGTATCCTATAAAGTATAACATATGCATGTAGCCGAATTGAGCAGGCACGATCGGGGAGGTACCTCTCGAGTAGGAAAGGCCCATGGAAGAAAGAGGAGCAACGGGAGCAACGTATCTGTATAGCCCCAATGCGGCTGTCTATGGGCGTCGGTAGTCATGAAAATGGCTCCAATTGCTAGTTTGCCTCCTTATACTATAAAAAAGAATACGTATAGAACTCGGAAAATTCATTAAAATAGTAAATTTAATATATTTTAATGCTCTTATTTTTAATGAAGGTTAAAAGACTGTTTCAAATTTAAAGTCGGATTTATCTACGAAATAATTAACTTACTTACGGATTATGAAATAACTTCTCTGTTCACTTGTTCTCCGTTCAATACACGTTTTAAGCTGTTGTTTTTAAATTTTTCAATGTACACATGTCAATCACTTTTTAATTTATCAAATGTTTTCACTATCGCACTGCATGGTTTCATCACGATTCTCAAACCACAAGAAAAACTCCAGGGCCGTTATGTCCGGGTTCCTGGGACAAACCTACACAAGCCATTACATAAGACCGATAGCTGCCGTCGGCCATGGTCGAGGAGCCGTTGGGTTGCAGATAATATGGTGCTTGTCGTGGGGACTTTCGATTCCATGTTGATGCATCTTGTAAATTGTAATTGGCAATAGCATACAACTGTAACATTGCTAAGTACTCCACGTTTGAGTATTCATAATGACGAATCATTTTCACGAAATAAACACAAAGTAAACATCACACACGGTTCCGACGCGCAGCGAGCCTAACAGAGACACGGGCCGGTGCGGCGGGAGCAGAGTCCAATGCTATGATTGGCTAAGCCGCACGTTTGTCGTTTGCTAATTATGATTGGTCGAGATTTACTCGTGTGTAATTTATGAATGAGTGGATAGTAAAATAATGTAGTACCTCCGATTTATTGCCCTTACTATGAGTTCTCACGTTTTCAAACGCTAGCGATATAACTATCGACTTTAATAAAAAAAAAATGTTATTTTAATAAATTAATATTATTATACATAGGTTCTGTTATTGATATAGAACTCAAAATTTTCTTTTCGATGACGACTTTAATTTCACGCTATATAAAAAGTAATGTTCTTTATAGAATCGTAAACAATACATTTGATCATGTGATGATCTTTAGCAAAGTTGTGCATGAGCTCGGCAAGGTTTCTGAGTTACGGACAGTTTTCGACAGATGGTGCCACGCGTAGCAAAACACGCAAGGTACAGCTAGTTAATAAGTATTAACGAATGTCAGGTCACAGGTGTCTAGTACTCTATGTGAATTGCGATGTATCATTGAAATGAATATGATTTTAATTAAAACTAGCTATGCCCCCGGTTTCGCCCGCGTCACAATAAATTCGACCCACAATTGTCGATGGGTGACCCCTTAGTAGTCGAAATTTAAGAAACCTTACCTCATGAGCCCAAGTACAACATATTGAATACCGGTAAAATTTTCAAAGTAGTCTAGAATCGAAAATAAATTCGATTTATGATATTAAAAAAATGTTTGTCCTATTCAAAAAAACGAAACGCGTGGATAATGATATCAATACGCGGCGCTGTGAACTTTATACTGACTCTCGAACGCACACTTCATGACGCCAGCCATGGCGACCGGCGGCTATCGCGATGCAGTTACAGGATTTAGCGATCTTCGACCGGTTGCAGAGAGTCGCTTCGACAGTTGCGACTGCATGTTGACATTAATTGACATACATTAGCGTCTAAGTCGCCTCGTCTAGCGACGTCCAAATGCAGTCGCGAGCATAAATAATACAGTATATACTGAGAGTCGCGAGATCGTGATAGGTACTGTCGCACGAATGTCGTGAGACAGGTGGCAGAGAGTCCCTATATCCTGCGATCCTACAGAGAGTCGCGAAAGTCGCCGGTTGTCGCGTCTAAAAGTCGCGTGAGTGCTGTGGCTCTTATATTCTCTTAAAAATAAAGTGATGAATTAAAATAAATGGGGTTTCTATATGTACCTACAAGAAACGTGATTGTTTGCTCGCTTTTATAGATCATGATAAGGAACACTTGTGTGCGTGACTTCGACTCGCACTTGACCAGTCTTTTCGTTGTGATATAATTTCGTAAGTACAACGATAGGAATAATAAAAAACTAACAGGTGTAAAATTGAAAAATATGTGAACAATTACCGGTTTGACCGATTATGTCGGTAGTTAGTACCTACTTATTACTTTTTATTGGATTGTTTTATTTATTTAGATATTTCCTAATTGCTAAAACTTCGGCCATTTGCTTCTGCTACCATTATTTGGATAAATTTGTCACCACGTCCAAATTCTTATATTTTAATAAAACCAATACCTATGTGGTCGTAAATATTTACTATATTTTATAATAATTATTATTCAAATATATTACACATTATCATAAGATTTTTAAACTCATAATTATAATATTCTGAGTGGCTGACGTCTTTATTTACAGAATAATAATTATTTATTGATGGCATTTAATTTATTATCTTATAGCTGGTGCCCGCGACTTCGTTTTCGTAGTGTAGTTCTAATTTATAATCAAAGTGATTTGTTATAGTTTGCTTCTTTCAAATTTTCATATCCGTCGGGTAAAGTAGATAGATATCATTTCTGAGTTGCCCGTAGGAATGAGTGATTTTCCCGCAGTCTTCTAGATTTTAACCAAGTACCTAAACGCCACAAAAAGTTTCATTCAAATCCGTCCAGTAGTTTCAGAGATTAGCCCGGACAAACAGATTACAACATTTACAAGTTTTCCAATACTATTTTAACATCGCCCCCAATTAGTTTTTTGTAAATATATTGAATGTTACGGCACATGGGTTTTAATGTTTTATTTAATTATATGTATAGAGTAACGTGTGCTTTGTCTGTAGGTACTCAAAATTTTGGAAGCATGTAATTAGTAATCATTTCTGCCAGTAAAATCCTTTGTAAGTTAATCGAAGTTGACGAACAACAAAGGGTTTTAATTGCAAAATGTGCTTTGATGCTATCGATAAAATTGTTTTCATTAATAATTCTTGCTTAAACATTTAATATCTAGATAATTGTCAAATAGTGATGAGAATTTAATAACATATTTTAATGTTATAAAGAGATCACAATAGGGAATATGCATATGATTCAAATAATGATAATTTTTTTTATATGTAAAGTCTTTTCCTGTAGATGTGCGTACGTATTAATATTTTTTTGTATAATTTTGTTTTCAATCAGAAA
>LUGF01041162.1:1702-21092 GCA_001625245.1 Calycopis cecrops | reverse complement strand
TACATGTTAAAATCTGTCCAACCGTTCAAAGGAATATAGGTAGAAATCTACACAGTACATAGACACGCTCGAAAAATATTACGTACTAGGATGCTGGTTATAAAACCCATGTGAAAAAGGCAGGGATTCCCAATCTTTTTCAGCTCGCGTTCAGTTTCGAGTTTAGTATTTTGTCACGGCGCAGCCGGCGCGGCGCGGCGCGGCGCGCACGATGCGCTGCCGCGGCACTCCTTTACTTTATACGGCGCACCAGGGCGTCGCGGCCGCGCCGCCGCGCCCGCGCCAGGGCCGCGCCGAGCCCGCGCCCCCAGCGCACACTTTGGGAACCCCTGGACTAGCGAAATGCTATTACCTTACCCTATTAATATTATAAATGCCAAAAGTTTGTATGTTTGTTTGTTAATCCTTCACGCAAAAACTACTGAACCGATTTTCATGAAATTTGGCACACACATAGAGGGTAACTTAGATTAGCACATAGGATAGTTAGATATCCTGAAAAATGTTCCTATGGAATGCCATGGGATGATTTTCCACGATATCGAAAAAAGAAAAAAAAACGCGGTTTAACAACCAGCTAGTTTATTATATTATCGTTAGGTATACAACCAGCTAGTTTATTATATTATCGTTAGGTATACAACCAGCTAGTTTATTATATTATCGTTAGGTTATACTCACAAATCACAATCCACACGGAACGTGACAGAATAGCTCTATCGCTCTCGATTCCAAAAAAAAAGACAGACAAACATACCTTTTTATATATATAGATAACTAGCTTCCGCCCGCAGCTTCGCCTGCGTGGATTTTTGACTTTAAAAATGGAAGTTCTCAATTCTTCCGAATGAAATATTCACAGCTCCTCCCCGTAGTTGATAGCGTGATAGTATGTAGCCTATATGTTTACCCGACCTGTTAGTAATTTTCGTGCAATAGGAAGTAAATCCATGCAGTACTTTTTTACTTTGGCACGGACATACGTACCTACAGGCAGAAATTCTAAAAACTATATTTTTGGCTTTGATATTGATTATAGATCATTTTTTAAAAGAATACTTATAATAATATTCATATCCCTGGGCATAAAAAGTATCCTATAATCTAAGTCGGCTAATACCATGGCTAATACTCTATCTGTATAACAAATTTTATCAAAACAAGTTCAGTAGTTTTAGCGTGATTGACAAACAAACATCCAAACAAATAAACTTTCACATTTATAATATTAATGTGATAAACCTGTAATTACGCCGTGCTGCGTATAAAACTCAGATTCTTTATATCTTACAGCTAAAACGCTTTCGCTAGCGAGTTGTAAAAAACTGTTAGCGCCATCTATTGACAGTTAAGCGGAACGAAGTTCACCAGGTCAGTTAGTAGTAGACATAATACGTATCTTTTGTTTGTGCAAGGCTACCAAATCGCAATTACGACTGCTAATATTATTTACATGAGTTTGGCACACGAATAAAGGAAAACCTGAATGAGTGCATGAACCTAAGTAGTAGTCCCGGGAGATGATTCCTGTCATTATTTTTGTGGGAAAACTTTAGTCAATAAACACTAAATTTACAGTAAACTCAGGAACACAATATACGCGCTAAACAGAATTAAAGGGAGTTATCTCCCTTGTACAGGAGAATTCTTCTTTTCATTTTTGTCCCATGTTCCTCAAAGAAAACTATTCAGTTCCTTTACTCATCATGTTCCTTAGCTTAGTGTGACCTTGACTTTATAACATAGACCTTGTAACATAGCAACAAAAACAACTAACAACAACTTTGCCTGTAAAAAAAAAGTATAAATACTTACATCACATGGAACCATTATCAGGATCAGAAGAGATATAAATGTCGTCCCCCAAGAACGTTTCATCGGGTTAAAAGCTATCCTATAGGTATGTTAATACAGGTTCCCTTCTAACCATATGTCAAATATCATGAACATCTGATAAGTAGTTTTAACGTGTAGGAGTAACAAATACATTAAAATTATCATACCATAGCATGTGTCCTATGTGTTAATCCAAATTAGCATTTAGCCTCTATGTGTGCAAAATTTCATGAAAATCGGTTCAGCAGTTTTTACGTGAAGTAACAAACAAACAAACAAACAGACGGACAAACTTTCACATTTATAATATTAATAAGATACATTCGTGTCTCACAGACAAGCAATGGAAATAATACACATTCAAAATTTCAACCCAATCGGTCAAGGCGTTTAGTAGTTGACATACCGACAGCAGCGCCACCTACCGGATCCAATTGTATTTTTTAAGTATCCAGGAAACCATCGAAATACCCATATAAAAGTTAAACCTAATCTGTTGAGCCGTTTAGAAGTTTACCCGTTTTCCCTCATGAATTAAACATTTTCTCGTGGTAAAAAATAGCCTTTTTTTTGGTAACGCAGGGGAATGCCTTTACGCACGCTACCCAGGAGCCCGGGTGGCTCAACCGGGTACAGTGTCGGGCTCGGCAACTGGGTTGCCCCTACCGACTAAACCCCTGCCTTCAGCCGCTATAATTGGAGGGCCTCGGATCTGAAAGCAATAGGGCGCCTCCAGCGACAGGCTGGTCTCGGTGAAAAGGCCAGACTCCTCCTCCTTAGGGACTGCTTCCTTTGAACAGTCCCTACTCTACGTTGGAACCGTGCAATGGGGTCAGGTTCCCATCCTAACCCCTAGTCCCAATGCTCCAACGGAGCACACCACGCCGGTGGTCCCAATCCACGCCACCATCTGCTTATTCAGAGGGACGGGTGGAGGACCTCCGGCATTGGCTGGTCCCATCCGCTGGGCGGTGGACCAACCATTAAACGGCCGCAGAGGACAGGGAGGACGGCAACGACACACCGCATCTCCTCTTCCTCTGCGGCCCCACCGCCAACGCATCAGACGGTGCGCCCCCGTTCGGTCGCGGGAGATAGGGTACACGGCAACGACATACCGAGGCACCTCTCCTCCCGCGACCCCTCCTCCATGGACGCATACAGAGCGGGCCTTTGTGAAGCCTACCCGATGCGTCCCCCACCCGTGATCCCTCTTGATTCACCGTGGTTGTCCAAGCCAGTTACTAAGCCCCCTCACCACGACAAGGTGATCCTTCGAGGGGGTGGTAAAAAATAGCCTATATTAATCTCTGATAATGTAGCATTCAAATTGTGAAAAGTTCTGAAATCGGTCCAGTACTTTCGGAGCCTATTCGTTACATACAAACACACACACACACACACAAACAAATATTTCCTATTTATATTAGTATAGGCTAGGCATTACATAGAGGCCAGCCTGTCGCTGGAGGGATATTACATACTAGCTTCTGCCGACAGCTTTGCCGTTACGTGCTTCGCGCTAAGACATATCCTGATACTAAGATAGTACTTACACATTTATCTCGATACATTGACTTTAATTAGGCCAGAACGACTAGGGTGCACATAAGCTCAGTGTGAAGGGACAGCCATGCTATCTCATTTTGTTGCGGTATAGTGTAATGGGAGTCTGTAACCTGTAGATACATAATCATTAAGATTTATTGAGGACATATTTTAGTTGAGAGTGCCGAAACCGGGTAGGGCTTAGGGGGCTGCAGCTCCGGGCTCGGTTAGGCTTATGAGTCTAAAGGTCATTTTTGTACTTATAAAAGGGCTCCCTTGTGAACTCTAAGGCCTCCAAACTCCGGGCCCGCCAGGACTTAAATCCGGCGCTGTTATTTGCCAGAAAGTTCCATTAATGTAACCCCTGTACCATGGATGCACCATATTTAATTTGAACTTCATTATAAAACCTGAATGACACGCTAGTTAAGAAATCTAATTACGACTCTGATATGCCTCCAGCTTAAACAGGATTAGTTTTTGGTCACCGGCCAAATTATCAGATTTGGTTCAGAATCGATAATACATTCGATTTATGAAATAAAACAAATAAGAAAAATAATATAAAAAATGTTTTTGTCCCGTACGAAAATAAATACCGTGTGGGTAACATAATTGATCATTGCCTCCGCGCGCAGCGGCGGCCGCACGCAGTGGATACGAAACTCAATCAGCTGTTGAGGTCAACACACTCTTCGGGTGCTAATGCGCGTAGGTATATTTACAGATCATTTCAAATCGATGTTTATGTAACAAAATATTACAAATAAGACGATAAAATTAAAACACTTCCTTGAAATGATGTTTATTTCCTTATTTTTAAAAATGGCCTGTGAACAAAAACTAACCCTGTATAGTAACAGTTCAGGCTTAACAGTGAAGCTTGAAAAGGGGTTAACGCTTCTGAATTTTAAGCTGTATGCAGATATTTATTGGTATCATCAATTAGATTATAAACTTGTTGATCCATCAAACGTCAGTAATCAGTATTATAAGATGCAGTTATACAGCAAATGCAAAGCAAAATAAATGCCAAATCTATACATATAATAAAATTGTAGATGTCAATCTGTGTCTTGTATGGCTTTCTCGCAGAAATTACTGGACCTATTTTGATGAAACTTTTTTTATATAGGTCGTCGGTAACATTTAGGCTATAATTATTCAATATATAATGCTGCGGTAGGCATCTCGACTCTATTGTAGGGGGAAATAACGGATTGACAATTCGTCCATAACACTCTAACAAGACAATGTCTGTCAAATCAACTAGTACTTAATAAAAAGAAAGTAAATAAAATATAATAAGAAAAAATTACTACTTTCATATATTCAAATACCTATATTGAATTTAAGATCTTTTTAAGTTACATGTTATTTGATATAAGGAGTAATTATAAAATTAGTAATTTTTGCTCTTCTTTTCTCATTCTTGATGTTAAATAGTATTAAGTTTCGTAAAATACATTTAATTCCCATCCGCCCACAACCAATTAGTATAAAATTGAGCATTTAAGGGCTAAACATTACCTACATTTACACAATTATGCAGACAAAAATTTTAATTTCTAAGAGATGTGCCATCTTACTGATTCCAATGCACTTGAATAGCAATGATAACTAGGCCTAATGTTATAAGTTAACCATTTCACACACACAAATTTACTTGTAATGCAAATATTCAACTCTAAATGGGTGATGGGAGCTTGCTTCATAATAAGAAAGTAAAAGAAGAATCTCCTTTATTAAATTATTCAATTAGTGAAGATAAGTAAGACTAAAGTTTAGTCACAAATTTATGATAGGTCACTTATAGAATACAATACAATATTCATAAGATGGATTTATCTATATGATCAGTGCACTAACTATAGAAACCTTGTTAACTTCATACAAGTACAATTTATGAGAGCAAGAAAATATATAACTTGGCTCGAAAACACATTGTTTTATTTCAAGTGATGAAATATGATATTTCTTTTAATGTCTTAATAATTACAATAATAAATAAATTAAGGCTATTTTAGGAAGTGAGGCAAGCCTGACATTTAAAAGACGTTTACAATGCAAAATTCCCACACTGTAAACAACAAGTTCTTATCAAGCATTCTACAAACATGTGTTAGGAAAGTGAGAAGTCAAATAAACTACTATTGTTACCTATAAAAAGAACATTTATTACAATGAAGCGTACAATATATTGACAAATAAATTTTTTTTATGTGTTTGTACAATACACAACACAAATTATTTAAAGAAAGTTTTTTCTTAGCAATACTTGTTTGTTTTTTAGAGAGAAGTAATGCAAATTGATCTGCTCTCATACAGTTTGACTACTTACTGCTTACATTGTAAATGGAAACTCAATTCAAAAATGACCCTAGTGGCAAAGTTTTCAAAATATTGCCACTTGCCTCTATCTAAAATCTCAAACTATGCAACAAAAAAATTACCACAAAATTGTTAAAATGGCTAGTTATTTTATCTTACCTATTGTAGACAACAGCATGTATGTAATAATACTTTTACAGAACATTGATAAAAATGTTCCAAATAGTCTACTAAATATAGCAAGGACCAAGATAATGAATGGGAAATTGTTCAGTACAATTTTAAATAATGTCTACTACTTTATATAAATCTACTTCTCTTCGCACCATTCATTTTCTTTACGTACTTGCTCTTCTTCAGCAGCTGTAAAATCATTTTTGATGTTAAATGTTTTGCGAATTTCTTCTGGTGTTTTTCCTTTAATCATGTTAGCTACAGTTTTGCAAGTAACGTCCAGTAAGCCCTTTATATCCAAATAATTAGCAGCCAAAATTAATTCGAACAATGTGCCCTGATCAACTTTAAGAAAATCGGCATCCCAGGATGAAATATCGTCAGTTCTCTTCTCCTTATTTTCATCGTCTTCAGGTAGTGGGGGATCGTCTTTGTGATATGTAGCCCACTGAATAACCTTCTTCAAAATAGCGGAATTCACATTAGGTAATGGAACAACTTCTTCTTCATCTTCGTCCATACCTAAATCCTCTAACATGGTTTTAATTGTGACCGAACATTTTGCTATTTCAACGTCTACGTCAAAAATCTCCATATCAGATGATTGTAATTTAATGTTCGGCATCTAAAACAAAGATAAAAATTAGCACCCGAAAGCGACGCCATCTTAATTAAACGTATAAATAGTTAAATAGACCTTACTTTTATTCAGTATTTAATTTGCAATGTCAGATAGTATGGGTGTACTTTTAATGGTTTTATTTATGGTTAAATAAATAAATAATATTAAAAGTACACAAAACCTTCGATAGACACACCAAATTTTGTTGAATGTTGAAATTGGAATTGACTCGCAAAGATCACTAGAGAAATGACATTACGCAATTGTCAAATTTGACATCGACTGCTACAACAGTTTAAAAAAAATACTGTTTTTTAACTAAATGGAATAAGGCAATAACTTTTAGAAGGTGTTTTAACCGAAAAGCCACCGATTACTACAGTGGCCAGAAGAATCGTAAAGGCTATCTGGTAACTTCTTCTCACACTTTACATTACATATTTTATTTTTACATTATTTATTACATATATATTATGTATTACATTATTTTTGAAATTATTTTGACATTACTTTTTTTGTATGGATATGAACGGCTACTACCACTACCGTCACAACTAACGTCATTAGTGATAGTAAATTTACACTTAAAGATTACCACACCTGCTAGGGCCTCCACCTACCTGAGACGTGGTGATATTTGTGATAGTTATTTGTAACTTAAGTACGACGTGCGGGATAAAGCCAGTCATAAAGAAGGCACGTTCCGGGCAACAAATGTTCGCACACTGTGTGCGTTGAGTACGCAGTATATCCGCGGGGGACTTTTTATTCGCTGAGCGTTCTTTTTTCTACACCGCGTACAAAAACCTGTCCTCTGAGCCGGCCATTACAGTGAGTAGATTCGTCAACCCGTTATTCAGAACAATTTGTTTTGTATGTATTATAAATTATAATCTAATAATTATGCCACAATAGGGAACAAGTTTCTAGACTGCCGCGCCAACTAGTGCCTGAATTTTGAACCTTGTGCTAGCAAACTCACAAACTATATAGGTAGCTAATTGTACTTCGTAATATACGTGTGAAATATACCTATGATGACATAATTTGTCAACATATTGTCATTGTGGTTTGGTAGCACTTAATTCCTATAGTTATCACTTGGGCGAGTTACATTCAGCGAAAGTGTTGCTTCTATGCATCGTGCGCGGTCCCTACTACCTATATGTATTTTTACGATGCTAATCAGCGGCACTTATAAATTGAATACTTACGTGGAAACGATTTACATACTAAGTACTGACGTCTTATAATAGATGGCGCTACGCTTAGAACTTTTTAAACAGAAGTCTCGAATTGAATGGTTTTTTCTACTTCAAATCACGCTCAACATAGCTATTTCGTTTATTAACTCTATTTTAATATTAGTGTTTATTAATGTAATGCTAATATTAATCAGATCAAAATAATCATGTTCTTTTCTTGTACTGCAACTATTTGCATCTTTATGTTAATCCATTCAATGCGGCGCTCCAAACTACGATTTCTTTTCAGCTGTAAAAGGCGGCCCTTTTGCAACGGGACACAGATGTAAGTCCGCCGCACCTCATAAGTAAACATTAAGACGCCAATCGGCGTCTGCCGTACCAGGTCAAGAATTCACGAAATTTTTCGTTTTTTTCTGATCGCCAACCTTACAGTTAGCTCGTAAATTGTAGGTCGGATACGGTGATCTAAGTAAAAGGGTTTACTTTTATCACAATCAGTTAAATCTGCCATTAATAGATAAAACTTTAGAAATTAGTGTTTATGCTAAAAATTATGCGTGAAAACAGTAAGTTAAAGTAAAATAACATATTATTATAAATCGTTTTACATTAACCCATTCAATGCGGCGCTCCAAACTACGATTTCTGCTCAGTTGCGGCCGCCTTTTTCAACGGAACGCCGATGTGTGTCCGCCGCACCTCGGAAGGAAACTTTTAGACGCCGATCGACGTCTGCCGCACCCGGATAAGAATTCGAAAAAAAAAATAGTTTTTTTCTGTTCGCCAACCAATTAGCTTGTAAATTGTAGACAGATATACGCGGAGCTAAGTAAAGGGGTTTATTTTTGTCACAATCAGTTAAATCTGCCATTAATAGTTAAAACTTTAGAAATTAGTGTTTTTGCTAAAAATTATGGGTGAAAACAGTAAGTCAAAGTAAAATAATATATTATAAGTCGTTTTACATTAAATAGTCACCACATTTAATAGATATTCGTGTTTAAATTATTATTTTTTATTATTTCTTGATTTTGCCAGAGTATACCAACCTTTGGTAACTTCTAAACTACACAAACATTATACATATTATATTTTATCATTCATACTTTTAACCCTTTGAACTAAATATCCTTGGTGATTAATATGTAGGCATTTTAAAAAGATACAAGTTCCTAGTGAAAGAAGTCTTGTTACTTTTTTTTTCGCTCCTTTTAATTTTGTTTATTAACTAATATGAGAATCCAGTTGCCGACTAAAGCTACTACTACCTACTACAGAATAGAAATCTCATCTTCAATAATAGATTCTATAGTTTAATACCTATTTTTTTATAGTACAACCTCTTGTACTATAAAAAAATAGCGAACGAGCAGTCGGACCCATTTTCATGACTACTGACGCCAATAGAAATCCGCATAGTTAATATACAAGGATGCGTTGCCCCACTCCCCCCTCCTCCATGGGCCACAGGCTACTTACACACCGCACGAAACGCGACAGCAAGCTAACACTTTACACCGGTCTGTAAATTTATCTTACTCGTCAAACACTAATATTCATATATAGGAATGAGTCACGCAAGTAACTCGCAAGTCTATCCATAAATCAAGTATAAAATACCGTCTAAATGTTTAAATCTGCACAAATAAAATGTGCATATAAAAAATTTAAAAGCATCATGGATAAAATGTTACTAACTTCTGGTAGACGCCAATGTGCGTCCTCCGCAATTTATCGATAATATTTGAATTTTTGAAGAGATGATTTCACAGAAACTATGCTCAGTACCTCGTAGCTATAGGAAAAGTAAACGTTTATTTCGCAGAATTTTTTAATAATTTGGATTCTTGAAGAAAATAAACTCATTTAAAATTTGACGCCGATCGGCGTCTGCCGCACCTGGGAAGGAAAAAAAGACGCCGATCGGCGTCCGCCGCACTCAATGGGTTAAATAGTCACCACGTTTAATAGATATTCGTGTGTTAATTAAATTTTCTTATTATTTGTTGATTTTGCCAGCCACCAACCTTTGGTAACTTCTAAATTATACATTAAAACATATTATGAACATATTAAACATACCTATTATATATTATCAATTTATCATTCATAATTTTAACCCTACGAACTAAATATCCTTAGTGATTATTATGTAGGCATTTTAAAAAGATACAATTTCCTAGTGAAGGAAGTCTTGTTACCTTTTTTCGCTACTTTTTTTTATTTTTAATAATAAAAATTATTTTTTTCGTTTAATAACTAATATGAGGATCCAGCTGCCGATTTAAGCTACCACAGAATAGAAATCTCATCTTCAATAACAGATTCTAGTTTAATACCTAAATATTTCTTTTTATAGTACAAGAGGGCAAACGAGCCATTTTCATGACTACCGACGCCCTTAGACATCCGCATAGTTTATACATAGATGCGTTACCCCCCTTCCTCCCTCCATGGGCCACCGGCTACTTACACACCGAAAGCTGACACTTTACGCTGGTCTCGTATAAGCGAGAGAAACCTCCCCGGTCGTGCCGGCACAATTTGGCTAAATGCATGCATGTAGCGTGGCACTACCTCTTACTTGCCGCCAAAGGAGCCTGCGTTTCATGCCGATAAGGAAATTGAAAAGTCTGAAACAATGATATATTTTTACAATATATTGTAAAAATACGAAGTATAAATTTATGCAGACCGTGATGTATTTATTTATTTTTTAACTTGGATTTTTGTTTGTAAATTTATTTTACTCATCAAACACTGATTTTCATATATAGACACGCAAGTAACTCACAAATCTATCCATAAATCATGTATAAAATACTGTCTAAATGTTGAAATCTGCACAAATAAAATTTGAAAAGCATCATTAATAAAATGTTACTTAAGCCTTGTTCGCATTGGTCGAGTAGTTTAGTCGAGTAGCGAGTAATTTAGTAGCTAAACGTATCTGAACACCAAAAATTTAGTCGAGTAATTAGTCAAGTAATTTAGTCAAGTCGATAGCACAGAATACATATACCCTACGGATAGATTTCACTCTATTTTTTCGGGCGAGTAGCACCCCCCACCATGCGTCCGCGCTCACTCGATCGCCGGTGAACAAGTCCGAACGCGTCGATTTAGTACAGTGACGAGTCCAAAGGTCGAGTTGAGCTGTCAAAGTATCCATAGTTTGTTATTATTAATCTCATAAACTATTATTCCCCTATTAATATTATTATACTCTTTAAATATAAGTGTCGAGTTCCAAATATTTGGAAAACGAATGTTTATGGAACATGAAGTCGCCACTTTATAAAAATAAACAAATAATACAAAGTGCACATTTAAATTTAGAATTAAATATACCCGGAGAAAAGAAATTAAATTGAAAATAAAAAACATCAGGTTAGTAGGTAATTAATTTTAAAAGCATATTATTTTTAATTATGATAACCGTTGCGTTTTACGTTGTTCATCTTGCTGATCTCAAATTACTTATGAACTGTACTCGCTCAAGGTGCGAACGACATTTGGTCGAGTCGAGTAGTTTAGCTACTAAATCGATACCCTAGTGGACTAAATTACTCGACCAATGCGAACCAGGCTTTATCCTAGTAGACTCCGATGTGCGTCCTCCGCAATTTATCAATAATATTTGAATTTTTGAAGAGATGATTTTACAGAAACTATGCTCAGTACCTCATAGCTATAGGAAAGTAAATGTTTATTTGGCGGAAATAAATTCATTTAAAATTGGACGCCGATCGGCGTCCCGCCGCATCTGGAAAGGAAAAGACGCCGATCGGCATCCGCCGCATCTGGAGAGGAAAAAAGACGCCAATCGGAGTCCACCGCATTCAAAGGGTTAAAGGATTGTTATTCATATAGGGATAAAATAAATACCACTTATCATTTTGACATGTACCTTTATAATATTTTATAGGTTTTTTAAGCACATTGATGGTATATTTACTAAATATTGATAATATAAGTATACAATAATCAAACATTAAAATTAATATATAATATCTAGGCCAAAAATGGTTTGGCACTCTGGACTTCAAAATATGTATATAAGTAGGTACAAAACATTAAAATATATCTAGGGTTACCATATCTCATGATTTGTCATTAAGAAGCTCCTAATAGGATTTGTAATAAAATACTGATTTATTTCATAAAAAAAGAAAAAATTAATCTATGATATATATACAATGTAAAAAACATTGGAAATCAGATCCTTTTTCGGACTTTCAATTATTAAATTAGTACACAAATATATATTATTTCTATAAATATAGGAACTAAACATAAATTATTATTCATTGATTAAAATAAAACAGTATAGGCCGGTTTTACAGTTTAATAGTAAAGTGTCAAGTAGTTATTTGATACTTAACTCCTAATTACTGAAAATACTTAATTGATTCTAACCAGAATCCGTTTTATTTCCCAATTAAGTTCCATAAAGACTAAGTGACACTTTAATAGGAACCTGTGAAACTACCCTAAAAGTAATAAATAATTCTTAACTTATTACTAATTATTTTTCTTATCTAAATTTATGGAATGTACTTAAATGAAAATTTCCTATTATACAAATATTAATTCATACATTTATGCAACAATAATTACACTTGCAAAATATATAAATAGAAAGAAGCACATTGATTCATTTAATGACTATATTATACATAAAGCACCTAATATTCCACCTATAAAGAATGCTAATAAAATCTATGCAGTATTTACTACATTTCTATTTTTTACAAAAAGTTTTTATTGTAGCAATGATGTGTCAGGTTTGTATTTTTTTTATTGGTACGCTAGGGGTAAAAATCAGTGGTTGATAACAAGTAATTCTTAATTTATCACTCAGAATAATACTTTTTTCATATTATATATCATCAAAATAGGCAGTTTTATATAGAACTTGCTATAATGAAATTAAATATTTACCTACATAGAATAATTTTGTATTTCCAAAAATCTGTGGTATTCAGATTGTTGTGGAAGACTTAAGTTTCTAGCATAATATATAATAAAGTAAAATAAATCCAAATCCTTCTACAAATTCAAGTACATTTCTGATAACATAGTAACAAATAAATGATTAATTGTCACTAATAATAAGAAACTTTATCACATCATATTAACCAATCTTTATCATTTTGTTATTCAACCATCTATCAAGAAAACCCAAAGACTTCCTGTTGCTCTAGTATTATAAAGTTTGGCAAGAAGTTAGATAAAAATAGTAATTTTTAGCAATATCACAATAAAAAATCAAAACGTTAGCATACAAGGTGTACAAACCCTAGGTGTGAAAATCAGATTTACACCTGCTTGAGTTCTTCTGTCCACTTCATCAAACACTGGTTAGGTCTTTTAGATGAGTTGCATAGCCTTCACATATATTAATTATAAAATAATAAAAAAACAAATTTAACTGAGATTTTTCTCTTATTATCCACCAATTTATAAACTATGTTAGTATTGAAAATATATTACTTAAATAAAAAAATAGTGGAGAATAATATAACTTATATCACAAAAATAATCCTTATCAATCATATAGTGAACAATAGTTTAAATTAGTAATAAAGAGATCTAATAAATATATTGTCTCTCAAGTTCTGATATGAAGGGCACAGGGGAAAATCATGCAATGTCACATTTTTTTATTTTTTGTACTGGCAATGCCATTCTATAGTACAAGTATGGTAGAACGAAACGCCAAAACATACTTTGCAATAACATGCACAGTCACGGAGTAATCTTCATTCAAAAATATCGATACAGTGCAATAACAAGCAATGTCCAAGTCGTACAGGAAAAAAATAAGCATTGTCCATGGTTTGATTGACATTGACATGACATTTTTGAGGTTATTTCATTCGTCTGTTTTGTTGTGCAACTGCAGCGTGTGTTTAAATTATATCAAAAATAATTCAATTTGTATCAGTTATTTGAAGAATGTCGTCTCAAGAAAAAGACGACGTTAATCTGAAGCTGGCTACCAAAAAACGTAAACTTTACGGTCGTATGTCGGATGTTAATAAGAAAATTAGACTTCAAAGTCATGAAACTGGATTCAACTGTAAGTGCAAGAGATACAAGTGTTTTGTTATCAATGAAGAACAGAGGACCAGAATTTTAAAATATTTCAATCTATTGCAATCTAGGGATGAACAAAACCTTTATTTAAGTGGTCTTATAAGTATTTTAGAAATTCAAAGAAGACGACCCAGAAAAGATGTGCATGAAGCTAAGTTACATACAGCAAATTACGCTTACAGAGTGACGAAATCCAACCTCTTGATGTACCAGTATGTGCTTCTGCATTTATTGCAATACATGGAATAACAAGGCAAAGAGTATGTACAATAAAAAAATCATTACTCACAGCAGGTAAAGCCCCAACCGACATGCGAGGTAAACATAATAACCGCCCAAAAAAACTTAGCTCAGCACTTAAATCTAAGGTTATGGAGCATATAAGGTCATTTCGTGGAAGAAAAAGTCATTATAGTTTACACGCTAGCTCAAAATATTACTTGCCCGAAGAGTTGAATGTCAAAAAAATGTATGATATGTTCAAAGACAAAAACCAACTATCCTATGAAACATATTGATCTATATTCGTAAATAACTTTAACATAGGATTCGGATATCCAAGAAGTGATATCCTTATAGAATTAACGGTACCGTGGGAAACAAACATACCTAAAGACCACGCAATAAAATCAAATAAATACTACGATTTAATAAATTTACTAACCAAAAATGACTATACGGTTAATTTATACGCGGTAGAAGTGGGAGCGAGAGGTATACCAGCAAAATCTCTCTACAACCTACTAAAAGACCTTGGCCTGTCGAGAACTGCAGTAAGTTCTACTTTAGAATGTGTATCTAAAGCTGCATTAACAGGCTCCTATGAAATATGGCTAGGTAGGGGGAGTAAGCCTGAGTAGTAAAGGTGAGTGTTGATGATCATCACAAAGAGGCCTCTTAAACCTACACCCGGAATCACAAGTCCCGGGGCTACTCGGGGTTACTTCCTCTGCCACACGATGGACCCGGCACCCGCACGGTGAATCCATGGAATGCTAAGAAGTTCGTCTCTCAGTACTTGTGATGAATTTCTGGCTAAAACAAAGGCTCTCAAAGCAAATCTCAAGAATTCCAATGAGCTACAAAAAGGTGATATTGAAAAAGAAATAAATAAGTTAGAAATTGAGAATAAGTTACATAAAGTGAAGGCAGGTGTTTTCTATCAACGAAAAACTAGGATTCAGTGTCAGTCATCCTCTGTGAAGGAAGCTATTGCAATGGACTTTCAAAAAAATTTGAGTATGCCGAACATTACCACAAATGATGTTTATTATAAAAGACAACTAACCCTAAATATTTTTAACATCCATGAATTATCTACATCTGAATCATATTTCTTCTGTTACCCAGAAACAATAGCAAAAAAAGGATCTGATGAAGTATGTTCATTTCTTCATCACTATATATTTACTAAGCTTGATATAAACGTTCGGGAGCTGGTGATATTCTGTGATTCTTGCGGTGGTCAAAATAAGAATTATACCGTGTTTCGTTTTATACACTATGTTGTACACAATGCAAAACGTTTGGATGTCATCAAAATCATATTTCCCATTCGTGGACACTCATATTTAGAGTGTGACAGAAATAATGGTAGCATAAACCAGAAAGTACCATGTGAAACACCTAATGATTGGGTTAAAGTGATTCGTGATGCTAGACAGAAGCCCTTTCATGTGATTAAAGTTGATCAGAAAATGGACATCATTTCTGTCACCTATGTATAAGAAGACATGTCCTTTTTTATCTCGACCCATAAGAGAAATCAGGGTTGAAAAGGATCATCCAAGATTAATTTTTCATAGATAACATTACAATTCTGCCTGGACATCATCTGTTCTCATGGGACCTAAACAAAAGTTAAAGTCTGATGATTCTATTCATGGTATCTCGGAGTTTTTACTCCCCGAAAAGTCAAACCTTGAAAGCCTTCCAGTTTCAAAGGCAAAATTTATGGATATCCAGACTTTGTCAAAGTTTTGTGGACCAAAAGCTAAGGAATACTACTCACGGATTAAATATAGTGATGCTTAAACAATAATAATTTTATGGACATTGCATATTTTTTCCTGTATTTTCTGAATTTGTTTCCTTTTTTTCTATTAACTTAAAAAATACAAGCAAGATGTTTTTTTTTTGTATTACACACCCAAAAGTAATATATTTTCTTTAATAATTATTATGTCTTTTTTTTATTTAAAGTTTTTTTCTAACATTTTTCAAGGATCAAAATGTTAATTTAACAATTTCTCAGTTCATTGTTTTAGTGACATTGCATGATTTTCCCCTGTGCCCTTCATACGGTATATGTCAAAATACGCGACTTTTCAGCAGAGCTAAAGAATCTTTTTTAATTTACTTAACCGTTTTGTATCACCAATCATATTTATATTTTCAATATATTTCAAGTATGTTTTTTTGGACAAAATCAGCAGATTTTAAATTTTGCATGAAGCATCCTGCTATTCTATGTATAACCAAATGTTATGTATAAAATATTTTCCTCAAAAACTGGAATGTGTGTGTTAGAACTTATATAATATTTAGACATTTGTGCCATTATTGTAAAATAAATATAAAATATTCAATAATTATATTATGCACTCAATAGATTCTTAAATTGTTTTATTAAATGCTTAATTGTTATTTATAACAGCCCGACACACTTTGCCACTTTATATACAAATCATATTAAATAATATTATTACTCTATATTATATTAGATATATTAGATAGAGTATAATTATTCATGTGTTGTAAATATTTTTGTCATTGATTTCACATAAATCTTATTTGATCCGCATAAGTATAATTATGATTTCTTTAAGTAATAAATTTCATAAAAATAATAAAAACAAACATATAATAAAATATACAATATTCAAAAATATTTGCTATTTGTTAATAATAAATTTCAAATCTAATATATTTTTATATAAAAGGCTTTGGTATTTCAACACAAGCTATGTAGCTAAAATATAAATTTGTTCCCAAATAATTTGATAAAATATTAATTTGTATAACCAAGTCTCTCCTTTATACGGAAGTACACCTTTAAAGTTGGACGTAAGATGGTGAAAATCATAGTAATGAGGACAAGAGACAAACTTATATAACGTAGAGCTTCCCCATTGTCAGCAGAATTCCACCATTTGGAGAAACATCCTAAAATAATGGCAATAATTCCCAAAGAGAATGTAAACAATCCTACCGTCGCATGAATTACTTTAGTATATAATGGTGCTATGTAATGTTTAAACTTTAGGCTGTACAATGCCGCTAATCCCCCCAAACTCGTAACTATCATGAAAATAAAGGAGGCTAACCCAAATTTTGCATGCAATGTAACAAAGTGATCTTTACCAGTTAATATTTTATATGAAAGTATAATAAGGAAACCAATTACTACGACAATTACAGCCAATACTTGAATAACCCAATGTCTTGCACTTCTCAGTCGTATCGGCATCCACTCTGTAGCCAAATCTCCAGGTGTTACTGCATTAACAGCTGAAGTCATTAAAATGAGCCACTGAAATTATATTGATAAATTAGTACTGATCTACTGATAATAAATAATATACTTATTGACATTTATATTTTTTTATTGTAGGTGTATAATAATAAGACAGGCACTATAATATGCATAACTATTATTATGCTGACATAATAATAGTTATATCTTATAATTTTTTTTTGCGTTTAGTTTTCCATTCGTCGGCACATATTGTACAGTTAAGCCCAATTATGTATACGTCCGCCACAGAACATGGTTATTATTATTTTACCGTACCAAACAAATATTGTAAAATCAATAAAACTAAATCAGCTTTTATATATATAGAAACGTTTTTTAATTGATTTTGTATATTTCATATTTTGATTTAATGTGAAAATAGTGTTGAAATAAAAAAATAAGTTTATTCTTACCCCTATAGACATTAAAACAGGATGAAACGAAAATAGTGTAACACCATTCCTAAAAGAACAGTAGCCAATGATTATAACAAACACAACGGCACATATATTACTAATGAGATTTAAGTAGCTGGGCTTAGAATCATCATTAGATGAGATCAATTGAGATCGTTCCGAGTTTCTCTCTGATGCTGGCATGTTTGTTAGATAATTCACAGTTTCTTCAGATGCCATTAATGTTGAGCGTATACAGTAAATTGATTTTCTTTTATCAATTTTATAGGACACTAAACAATTTTTGATATGTGCCTTTTCCCTAAAGCCTAATTTTTATTCCGAATCCACCTCACGCTCCTTACAATTATAAATTACGTAGTAACTAGTACTTAATCAGTATTCTGTGAATAAAAACAAGTATTGATTTTTCTTCGTAAAAGGAACCTTAAGGCTAACTTTTTAATTTGTATAAGTTAAAAGTAAAGATCAAACTCTATACTGACTCATAGAATGGGGCTATTTGGAAAACTAGAGGCTATTTGATAAAAATAAGATTCCAACATTAATTTCTTCTTAAGTTTATAAGCCAACTGTCTCAAATTTAAGATGGGTTAGTCATACGTTCTAACTGTTGATGTAAATTTTATAGCAAACCATAATATGAATTTAGTTCAATTTGTCGAATAACAAGTGTCTTCGAGAACTTAACTGAGTGGACGAGTCCGAGTGTTACTGTATGTGCATACTAGCTGTTCCCCGCGGTTTCACCCGCGTAAATTTCGATCCAGTGGAAAATAGAAAATTATCCCATGGCATCCCATAGGAACATTTTTTCGGGATAAAAACTATCCTGTGTTAATCCAAGTTACCTACTCTCTATGTGTGTGCCAAATTAGAAAAATGAGAATCGGGTTTGAAAAATACCTTCACGTATAAAAACTGCTGAAGTTTTTACGTGAAGGTTTTTTTCAAACTTTCGCATTTATAAAATGTCCGCCCAACTAATCTGAAGGTGCCGTAAGGCAAAGCCCCCCCGGTTTTGCCTCGTGGTAGAATGCTCGCTATTCCATGGCGCTCCCAATAACTAACGGCGAGATGGACGAGCCGCAGGGGTTTAGTGGGTAAACCAGAACACGGTCGGGAGCCCCACACTCTTCGGGGTTGCTACATTCCCCGAGGGCTGGTGCGTAACGCATTCCATACATTAGGATTTTTTGCATTTTTCAGCTAAACGGTAAGATTTATCATAAAAATAGCTAAGACAAAAACTATAGGGAACGTGCATGAAACATAGCAGCAGCACTTTCTGTTAAGGTTGGGGCATCAATAAAAACTCTTTCTTGTAGCCTCTAAACATTCTTTATTATAAAAAGGTGTTTTTATAATATGTCAAAAAAATTTGCTTGTCAGTCTTCTCAATAAAATTCGTAGCTAATATATGTTGTTGTACTTTCTGATTCTTACACCTTCGCCATCCACCACCTTTAAGAGGTTATGGGCCCAGGACGAAGAGAAGTAAGCTTTTGACAGTCATGGATTACACTACCAAGATAGATATTGGTAAATTGGTGGGTAAAGAGAATTGGTCTACATGGAAGTACAAAATCTCCATCATGCTTGAGGGTACGGAAGGTGCCACAGAAGCTGTGGAAGG